>APFE030443996.1:28930-62905 GCA_000404065.3 Pinus taeda | reverse complement strand
GAATTTAGATATTAAAAAAAAATATTCATATTTTTATTAGATGGGAAAATTTCCATTTTGACTCAGAAACAAATATGGAATATTAATAATATTCGCTCATCTTTGTATTCATTGTTGGTAGGGAAGACATGGATAATATTAGCCCATCTTTGTATTCATTGTTGGTAGGGAAGACATGGAACTATTGCAGCTATTTAAACTTTTCTTTGATGGACCTTATTCTAAATAAAACCTAACCCAATTTATTGTCCCTTTGAATTATATCATGAATCATATATTTAATGAGAATTGTGAAATCCCCAAATACCGACAACTTTAGTATACTCTATTAATGTGCCAATGACAACCCTCAGAGGAGAGCATATGTCTCTACCTAATGGTTCCACATAAAACCAAGATTATGTGCAAAACAATGTTTTAGAAATCTTGCTAACAAAAAATAATTCCCCGTATCTATTACCCCTTGATAATATAATTAATACTATAAATATAATACATTTAAACAATTAGAATTATCTCATAAAGCAAATTTCCCTTAAAAAATAAAAGATTTATTAATTGTGTGTGTGTTCGTAGTAGTAATTATATCCATCTTTCTCAGTGTTAGGGCATCATTTTACCAGCTTATCAAGGTAGAAGGAACTAGGCCATACTAGTGTCAAATTTTCTAGTTAAGTGATTTCTATAAAGAAAGGCCAAGGTTCACTTCAGAGAGGCCACATAGAGGATTGTACAAGCATGTACAAATTTCATACAATGCATAGGCTAAGAGAACTTTGTGCACATGAGGAGAGGCCGAGTAGAATATGCGCTCCAGTTTGGGTGCCACAAAAAAATTCAGGGGTTTCTCAGAAATAACAAAATTTTCTCCCTATTCATTGTAATTTCTTGAGAAAACAATTTGTTGGGAATAAATACTAAGAACACACATGTTTTGTAGATTTTCCCTCTGTAAATTTTTGTGTAGAGTATTTTATGTGCTTTTATCTTTAATTTTATTTTCCATTGCATTATATAGTTAGAAAAACTTAGTATATTTGATGTAAGGTTGTCTATATTATTCCTTGTTCATGTGGAACCCCCTACATTGGTGAGACTGATCATTCTATTAATCAAAGGATTAATGAGAACACATCAGACCTAAAGCATGGGAGAACCAAGTCTTCTGCACTAGCGGAGCATGCGAAGAATACTAAACATCATGTTTGTATTAAAGAGGCCTAGGTTATTGCTAAGGTTGCACAGTTCCATCACTGGAAATTTAGAGAAGCCATTGAGATTGAAAAAAGACCAAGCAATCTCAATAGAGATGACGGTTGGAAGATCAGTAGTTGCTGGATTCCTACCCTCTCTTCCTAGTCGTTTCTTCCCCTTCCTCCCCCTCCCTTTATTAATGACTTGTTCTTTATTTTCTTTTTTTCCCATAGTGAAGCTTCTATCTAATTTGTTTTCTTTATCCATTCTTATTTGAGTTTTTGGTCCTCTTTGGAGATCTCCCTCATTCTCTTTTCCTTTTGTTTATGAGATAGTCCTTTTCATGACTATCTGAATAGGTTAAAATTATCTAGTATATGATAATTATTTAAATTTAAGTAATAAGTTTATGCTCACATTAGATAACTTTACTAATAAATTTATATTAATTAGTTACCCAAACCATTAGTAATAAGAATAATAATGATATTGTAATATTATTATTATATAATAATAATAATATACAAATAATAATTAATATTATTATTTTAGCATTAAATCCATACAATTATTAATGGTTATAATCCCTAGATCTATTAATATTTGTTAACATTTTACTCATTATTATTCTTAATATCCCTATATTTATTTTTTAGCTCAAATTTGATTAACATGTTACTTAAAATAACACACAATAATGTTCGTTTGTAGCATTCTAAACTTTATTAAAAAATCAGAACATTATAAAATATAATGATATCCACCCTAAGACTTTGAATAACTATTTATCTAATTATATTATTATTATTAAATAATTTAACTAGTTAAATCTAGTCGTTTCTTGATCTATTATAGTTGTTTGTCCACTCTCGTCTAATATAGTCGTTTTCTAGTCAACCTAGCCGCTGGAAGATCTGTTATCCCTATTTAACATGTAGCCATGATTTGATTCTTCAACTTGTCCTAACGATGAACCACACTTGTTGGTTTGAAACACGTCGACAAGTGTATTATCATGTGATTTACACCGAAAAATTCTTTCTCATAAACTTGATATGGATCACAGAAGCCTCAATTCAATATTTGATGTAAGTTTTTATAAAGTTCAATCCAGCTTTTTCACTTCTGAAAATACATCAAATTAGTTGTTGTGTTTTTAGAAACTAGCAAAGTCATTCATTCCATCAAGACAAAAAATTTACCTATTGTCACTTTCAAATTGGACCTTAAAAAGGCATATGATCAGGTTGAATAGGGCTTCCTCAAATTAGTCCTTTTGCAAATCGGCCTTGACTTTCTATCTATCTCTTAGATTATGGCATGTTTAAGATCTACTAACTTCACAATGCTTATTAATGGAGCACCCTCAAATTTTTTAAGAGCTTCCTGTGGTTTAAGGAAAGGTTTTCCCTTTTCTCCCATACTCTTTCTGTTGGTTATTGAAGGTCTTAGTTGACTCATTATTGAGACTAGATTTTGGGTTTGCTCAAATGGGTTGAGGTTGCTCCAAACTGCTTCATTTTGCATCTTATCTTTGTGGATGATGTTTTATTTTTTAGATCACTAGCCTTAGACGAATGGAATATTTTAAAAGAAATATTTTCAGTCTTTTTTAAAGCTTTCAATATGGATTTCAAGCAGGAGAAATCTTTCTGTTTTGAGAACAATATGGAAAATAACTTTTTATATTCTTTCAAGCAATTTTTTCCTTTCAAAATAGAAAAACTTGTTGGAGGGACTCAAGTACTTAGGTTTCTTTCTGAAACCTAAAAATTATAGAAGTTTTTAGCATTCTAAACTTTATTGATCTAATAATGTTCGTTTGTAACATTATAAACTTTATTAAAAAATCAAAACATTATAAAAACATAATGATATCCACCCTAAGGCTTTGAATAACTATTTATCTAATTATATTATTTATTATTATTATTAATAATTTAACTAGTCAAATCTAGTCGTTTCTTGGTCTATTATAGCCGTTTGTCCACTCTCGTCTAATATAGTCATTTTCCAGTCAACCTAGCCGCTGGAAGATCTGTTATCCCTATTTAACATGTAGCCATGATCTGATTCTTCAACTTGTCCTAACGATGAACCACACTCGTTGGTTTGAAACGCGTCGACAAATGTATTATCATGTGATTTACACCGAAAAATTATTTCTCATAAACTTAATATGGATCACAGAAGCCTCAATTAAATATTTGATGTAAGTTTTTATAAAGTTCGATCCAGCTTTTTCACTTCTGAAAATACATCAAATTAGTTGTTGGGTTTCTAGAAACTAGCAAAGTCATTCATTCCATCAAGACAAAAAATTTACCTATTGTCACTTTCAAATTAAACCTTAAAAAGGCATATGATCAGGTTGAATAGGGCTTCCTCAAATTAGTCGTTTCGAAAATCGGCCTTGACTTTCTATATATCTCTTAGATTATGGCATGTTTAAGATCTACTAACTTCACATTGCTTATTAATGGAGCAGCCTCAATTTTTTTAAGAGCTTCCTGTGGTTTAAGGAAAGGTTTTCCCTTTTCTCCCATACTCTTTCTGTTGGTTATTGAAGGTCTTAGTTGACTCATTATTGAGACTAGATTTTGGGTTTGCTCAAATGGGTTGAGGTTGCTCCAAACTGCTTCATTTTGCATCTTATCTTTGTGGATGATGTTTTATTTTTTAGATCACTAGCCTCAGACAAATGGAAGATTTTAAAAGAAATATTTTCAGTCTTTTTTAAAGCTTTCAGCATGGATTTCAAGCACGAGAAGTCTTTTTGTTTTGAGAACAATATGGAAAATAACTTTCTAGATTCTTTCAAGCAATTTTTTCCTTTCGAAATAAAAAAAATTGTTGGAGGGACTCAAGTACTTAGGTTTCTTTCTGAAACCTAAAAATTATAGAATTTTTTATTGGTTCTAACTGATTAGGAGGATGGAATCATTGGCTTTCCTTGGGAGGAAGCCTTGTTCTTATAAAATTTATTTTAGTGAGTATTTATGTCTATTGGATGACCTTAGCTTGTCTTCCTGCTAGCATCTTCCAGTCCATTGAAAGACTATAAACTCATTTTCTTTGGGGAGGCAATCCAAGGAAGAAGAGTATTCTGCTATTCAAATGCGAGAAGCTTTCTCTCCCTAAAAAGCTAGGTGGTTGGGGTCTACTAAACTTGAAAACCTTCTTGCTTGCCTTAGCGGCTAAGATAAATTGGAGAATGCTCTTTGGTAAGAGATTTTGGAGTATTGAAATGAGAAGACAATACTTTTGTTCCTTTTCTGTGGAAGAGTGTATCATGATATATGTAAGAAGCTGCAATAAGGGGTCCATTTTCTGGAGGAATCTCAAGAGATTTTTCAGTGGTTCATAATTAGATTCTCTAGAAAATTGGGGATGGGATTTTTATCCGCCTTGATCAGGGTCCATGGTTAGGATGCTGACAAAATTTATGCCTTTCAAAATAGCTTTTTGATATCCTTAAGGCTAAAGGTAAGCAAACTCTTGCAGATGTTTCTTTTGGATGGTTGTTTTTATGTGACTAGCTATGGATGTTTGGTCATGAAATAGGCATCCCTACTTATTTTCAGCTCGAATGGGGCTAATATATTAGACAATTCAATAAAGCTAGAATATGTTGAAGATAAGGTATCAAGAAACCTTTCAAATGGAACTATCATTCAGAAGCTTATTCTTCCCTTATTCATAATTCTGAATTATGTGTTTCCAAATGGTGGTTTAGTTATGTGTGGGGAGGTCAGGCTTGAAATGCAAACTCTTCTCGTGGCTAGCACTAGAAAACATAACTCTGACATAGGATAATTGCCTCAAGAAATGATGGAACATGCCCAATATATGTGTCCTATGTTATCAAAGTAAGGAAAATGTTAATCACCTATTCATTTCTTACTTGAGAGGAAGACAAAATTAGGATGCTACCTTGTCTCAGTTTTCAAACAAATCCTCTCTGATGGGTGACGATCTAGAAGAAAGCCCTTAGGGTTAGGTTGAGTCTAATAAATTCTTTGTTTCTAAGTACTTGACCATATTCATCATTTGGGGAATATAGTTGCAAAGGAATAAATGCCTTTTAGAAAACTAGCAGATTAATGTTTTTCAGGTGACCCACAAAATTATATTATTTTTATGGATTATTATGTCCCTCCCAAGCTTAAGAAGACTAGGAATTTGGTTCCGTTTATGATGTCAGATCACGAGAGGAAAGGTTTCTTTATGGGGCTTGTGTTGACCTTTCTTATGGTGCTAAGTGGTTCTGTATCTCTCCCACAATCATTGTTTCAAAGGAAAATTGGGTGCTGGCTATGGAACCAACATAGAAGCAGAACTTCTTGCATTATGGGGTCTGATGAAAGTTGCTGACCTCAAAGGCATAAAAAATGTTCATATTTCTGGGGACTCAAATGTGATTATGGATTGGTTTAATTGCAAATCTAAGCTTAGGGTTCTTCGGCTACAATCTTGGTAGAACAAGATCAGGGCCCTTTAAGAGGCTTATGGTGTCGTTCAAGCCCATCAGGTTTTCTGAGAATACAACACTGTAGCTAATCTTATATCTAAAGGCACTGATTATTGAAGCAAGTTTATGTATTGTGATTGAATCTGGCCCAAACGGTTTAGACTATGTTTCTATCATAAAACTTTTTTTATTTATAGCACTTGACTATAAGCTATCCTTTGAGGACAAGTTTTATTCATATTTTAACACTATGTATTTTGTATATATGCTCTGAAGTCTTTTGTCACTTTCAATTAAAGATTTGTAATTCTTAAACAACTCATTTTTATTTTAAAACTTTATATGCTAGTACATTTTTTATTTCAGCCTTGTCAAGCTCCTCAGACTTATACAATAAGATTAAAAAAAAAAAAATCCTCAATTTGTTTTTAATCTCGACTTAGAAGAGGTTATTAAAAAAATGGGTAAGGAATTTGACTCTCTTATATACTTTGATTTATATCCCTTGAATTCGATGAAATTTTTATAAACAAAAAATGGCTAGTTAATATTAAATATGAGCAAGTTAATAGTAAACAATCGTGACTAGATAAAGGTTTAGAGGTTTTCTTGATGGGACACGTACTATCTTACTCCCGTCAGGGTAAATTTCATCGAATTCAAGGTATATAAACAAAAAATTGGGTAAGTTAATATTAAATCTGAGCAAGTTAAATCAGTATTAGTGAATTTTCTTGATGGGACACGTACTATCTTACTCCCGTCAGGGTAAATTTCATCGAATTCAAGGTATATAAAAATATTAAATCTGAGCAAGTTAAATCAATATTAGTGAAAAATCGTGACTAGATAAAGGTTTAGAGGTTTTCTTAATGGGGCACTTACTATTGTCATTTTTATCTTACGGATTAAAACTGAGTTATTCATGTTATCTACTTTTTCAATTTCAAAATCAACATCAAATTTTCAAAATATTTTAAAATCTGCACCAACTTCATCAAATTTTATTTTTTTTCTCCGAAATGAGTGAATTTAAATAATTCACTTTGCTCATATTTCTTATATTTCCCAATATCTCAAACCTACGATCCACGTGAAATTGTTAAAATATGTTTCCTTGAATCACATAGATACACAGTTTATATGGTTTAATCACATAAACACACAGTTTATGTTTTTAATTTTGCAGGTAAGGGCCGGGAGAATTCAGCGAATAATCACTGGGTAGACCTAAAAATTTGGGTAATGACTAATGCATGCACATGTCTTGCAAATGTGCTTAATTTAATTCATCCCGATTAAAAACTTATCAGCCAAAATCCAGACTCAATGCATGGCCAGATCATAGAAAGAACGCACGAAACTACGCTCAATTCCAACTCTGTTTTCTTCGGACTAACTAAATGATTTCGCAGAAAATGCTAAAACAATAAAGACTGCAACGCATGAATTCTGGAAAATACCCCCACTTCTTTTTGAACAGATTCGTATAGCCATTTCATCCCTGCAAACGATGCCCATCCATGAACATGGAAGTGGCCGAATTTTTATCATAATTTAGTGTTAGAGCAGAGCATATATAATATAATGGATTTATACTCAGAAATTTAGATGGCAATAACAGAGAATAATTCACAGAGACAGATAAATGGAGAAACAACAAGATTACTTAGTCAGAAACAACTGAATAGATAAAACAATCACTAGAGAACAGAAATCACTTTGCATTACATAGCAGGCTTGGGCCTTGGCTTGCTTTCCTTGGGCAGAGAAATTACAAATTTATAGAGGCAGAAGAAGGATCTAGAATCATGTGTGTGATTCAGATGGAAATCTGGAATAACCTAGAAACCACTCCCATGTAAGACGATCTAAATACTGCGTGTGATTCTAGAAACTAATAAAAATATAGAAAGATCTAGAATCCTGAAAATCTATAAAAATTTAATCTAGAATCCTCCGTGAATTTAACTTCACACTTAACATTTAAATAGATATAATGAAACCACGAAGTCAGTTCAATTTCAGATATTCATGTGGACCAAAAGCAAGCCGCCAAACCTTCCAAATTGTCTTTCAAAAGACATATCATCTCAACAATAGGTTACTACTGTATGGTTATCACAATTGGGCTACGAACGACGTGCTTGCCATCGCTCCAAGACAAGAATCCATAGGCTGTGTCTGAAGTTCCCGGGAGAAGTTTCACAGGCTTGGCGCTGACACTCAGCACGAAGCTCAGCTTCTCGTCCTTCTTGGTAAATTTCAGCATTATCGGATCCACTGTTACCTCCGCTCCTCTTGGAGCAATAACCGTGGCCCTGTAAGTTGACATGGGAGGACCCACATTGGTGACTGTTCTGATGAAGTTCGTCGACAGGTTAGATGACCGGCTTTGATTGAAAACGCCAGAAAATGAAGGATAATTGGTGACTGTTCTGATGAAGTTCGTCGACAGGTTAGATGACCGGCTTTGATTGAAAACGGCAGAAAATGAAGGATAATTGAGATTCTCAGGCTGTCCTCTTTGAGCAGGACAGCTAACATTTGTACGGGTGATAACCTGGATGGCTTTCTCAGTGTAATTACGGCTGCATAGAAAGTTGACGTAGTCATCGACACCCAGATCGTAAATTAGACCTGGATCCATAGCTCTCTGGGGATCCACGTGACCTGCGCCGGAAGCAAAAGGGGTGGAAGCATTTCCCGTGGCTTCATCGACTATAGGCTGAAGCCTGTTGTCGTTTATGTAAGCAGTCGTCATGAGAGCAGATTTGATGGCTGCGGGGCTCCAGTCGGGATGAGCTCCTTTGAGCAACGCGGCCACCCCGCTAACGTGAGGGCACGCCATGGAGGTTCCAGACATTATATTAAATTCTGTTCGCCTGCGATCTGATGAGAACCCCGCAGGACCCACCGCGTCGGTCCAGGCAGCCAGAATGTTCACACCGGGGGCTATAATGTCGGGTTTTAGAATTTCAGGAGTCTCGGGATTGGGCCCTCTGGCGGAAAAGGAAGCCACGATAGGAGCCGGCTTAAGCCCCAATCGGGTGCCATGGAATGTTATGGTAGCGGAGGAATTTTTCGTTGATTGGATGTAACGTCGGATCGAAGCCCCGTCAACGTTGCTCACAGTAGCGGCGGGCAGCAGACAGGAATCAGCTATGAACCCCGCCACATCGGAGGTGCTATTAGAAAGTATCATTCCCACACCACCGGCCTGCTGGACCACGATTCCCTTAGCCACACTAGGATTACCCCCACGGTCACATAGCACGATCTTGCCCCTCACAACCTTGGGATCCAACGACCCTTCCAAGCACGAAGCCGACAAAGAACTGTCAGCACTCGCATCCCCAGCATAAACCAGAGGCACAAGAACTCGCGGGTTCAATCCCTTTCCGCTGTACAACGACACGCCACGAATAACGACCCCGTTACCAAGCTGGACTTCCGCGGGGAAGTCACGATCCAGAGTGCCGGCTCCCACCGTGGTGATCCATGGGGCCACGTTAAGGACCGTCTGACTATTAGGATCGTTGTTTCCTGCCGACGCAGAGACGAACACTCCTCTTTTGACAGCCTGGAAGGCGCCGATCGCAGTGCTGTCTTCATCATAAGGAAAGACCTCTGTGCCGAGCGACAAAGAAACAACGTTTACTCCGTCGTCTATCGCCTTGTCGAGCGCAGAGAGTATATCGGAATCATAGCAGACAGATCCCCAACAAACCTTGTAAACCGCGATACGTGCCTTGGGCGCAATTCCTTTGGCGATTCCCTTCGCGTACCCTGCCATTTCGGCATTATCAACGTACCCGCCCGCTGCCGTGGAGGCGACATGAGTGCCGTGGCCGTCTGCGTCTCGAGCCGAACGAAACTCCAGTGTCTCGTCGATCGCACCGACGTTTGCTTCGTAGCCTTTGTAGAAAAACCGCGCTCCCACCAGCTTACGATTGCATAGCGCCTTGGAGAACGTGGTCCCGTTCTCGCATTCGCCTTTCCAGTGCTTGGGAACGGGGCCCATGTCCTGATCGCTGAAGCTCCGCCGTTCCGGCCAGATGCCGGAATCCAAGAAACCGATCACCACATCGGAGCCGTAATCGGACTCCGCCAACAGACCGCTTCCGTTGGGCGTGTCAATGCCGAGAAAGTACGGGGACCGCGTCGTGTGCAGCGTCCGTACACGATCCGGGAACATGGCCAGAACGCCGGGTGTGTTAGCCATTCTAACGGCTTCCTCCTCTGTTAGCCTTGCTGAGAAGCCATGCAGCACCGTGTTATAAACATGAAGCAGCAGAGCATCGTCTGGTTGTGCATCCATATGAGTGCCCGATTCAGTTTTGAGGGCAGCCTTGACAGAAGCAGCAACGGTCGATCTGTACCAGTGCTCGTGCGTCGGAAAGATTGCCGGTTTTGAATGACTGTCCACTTGAAATATGAAGGTCTTGCGCCCATCTCTGGTAGATCCTCCCACCAACAATGGGCAGAGACAAAGCAGTGGGAGCAACAGCCTTGTTAGCATTGTTTCCTTTCTTGGGATTTTGCTGAATCAATTATAGAACTCCGTTTCACCGCCTCTACTGAATAAATTGCAAAACCAATCAATTTCCAAAACCCTAAACAGAATCCCCTAAATAAGATACACAAACCAATGAAATCCAAATCCACTGAGTAAATTGAATCCCAGCGAATCGCATTCTGGTTTATATACTGTGTGGATTGAATGGAAGGTTGGCCTTTAAATTCAATCCGATACCATGAAAGGCTAACCTTCCATTCAATCCGATAAAAAATATTCCAAAGTCTCCACTGCATTACTAAAAAACAAGCACTCATATTTATTACCAGAAATTTCATATGCCGATAGGCCTTCCTATGCATCAACACAGTCGTCAACACTTTCAATTTCCTGTTGACATCTGGCATGGTTTCCTACCATTTTTATCCGTCTGCGAAAATTAAATAACTGTGGTCCACGTAACCGTCATTAGGTGGTGCCGCATGTTTCCGGAACCTACGATTCAAATACACCTATTTCAGCGCTGAGTAATTAGAATATGGAACCGAATATACAGATGGCGTGGAGGGTAAAAATTCTCAATGCGCGTAGGTCGGATTATTCTGCTGATTCTTGGCCAGGAAGTTACCTGTTTTTTCGGAAGATTACCTCCTGTTCCAATGCTTTTCTCAGTTACAGAGTCAAATAATAACTATATAATAGCTATTTACGGCTCTGTCTGTATCTTTCCTATTTTAACCTATTTTAACTGTCCGGGAATCAAATTTCTATAAAACATTCTGATCGAACTTTTGAAGGACCGACCTATAAAGCCGTGAATCCCTCCGCCAAATTGAAATCTATAATAAAACTGTGCCTTTTAAGTTATTTTGTAATTTATTTTCCCTGGAATTGAAATCTTAAAAAATTAAGGTGAAGTTCTGTGCATTTTGCCCAAAACTGGCAGCTTGAAGATTTTTTAAGCATTGCCGAGTTTACAGGCAGTTGTTACACATTACCGGGATGATTGATTGCCCATTTGTGTAGATGAGCTAGCATGTGCCGAGGAAATGAAAGCCTGTCCGCCAGTTACCTTTGAGAAGCTCGAAGAATGGATGAGAGATTCAGTAATCGAGGTACGCTAATAACATTATATGAAAATCCAATATTTTGTAACTTTTCGAAGATTTTGATGCAATATTCCTGATGGTTTTCTCCTTTTTGATGGAAGTATAGTGATGGGTTTTTATTTTTAGATGAAATCTGATGAAATATAATTAATTGGTTTTCAAATTCTCTGGCAGAAATTAGGAAGATCATCATTTTGTATATATCCCGCTGGTGAAATTCTGACTTTTGCTCTTTGTTTTATTGCCTGTTCTAGCAGATTGTCGAGCATATTCAGGAAGCCCCTTTTTTGCACCATGTATTTGACCGAAAATCTCCTTCGGCAAGTTTGAAGAAACAAAGGGATTATGCGGCTATGTCTGTAAAGGTCGACAGTTGGGCTAAGATCAGAAATTCTGTGAGAGAGATATCTCCTCTTAAAATTTAGTTGTATTTTTTTAATTGACAGGTTTTTTGGGGTAAATTTTTTTGTTGGCATGAGGGTTTGGAATTGATAAATAGAAGGATGACAATGCTGTAATTAATATCAAAATCCTACTCGTGTGGGTTTGGAATTGATAAATAGAAGGATGACAATGCTGTAATTAATATCAAAATCCTACTCGTGTGCAGGGAAATGTTAGCCTTCCTTTGAAGAATTGATTGAAGACTGAGCAAAGGGTAGAAGGGTAGCTCCTGATTTTTGAATTACGATTGTGAAGAAGTTGCTCGCTTTTTTGTAACAATCACATACTCACAAAGCGGTTGCTCTTATGTTTAAGTCATGAAGTGGTTTATTGACAGAGTTCCATGAGCTCTTGGAACATAAGAGAACTGTTGTTTCTTGGAGGCCGAGAAGATAGTTAACCGAGGTTAAAATGCCATCTGCGCAAAACTCACTGAGGTTGAAAGCGGCTTTCCAAGGAAATTACCAAAGAAATTAGAAACACCCAAAACATCATAAGTCTGCCAGGGGTTTCCTATTCTTTTGGCACGGATAATTTATCATCAATTGCATGTTTTCACAATTTGGGCCGTTTCAATTAATCAAATAGATGGTTTGATCAGACAATTATTCACAAAAAAACCATTTCCATATCAGGTACTCTTCCCAGACGTTTTCAATCCCCTCGGTCCATGGTCCTTCATGAATGGTTTGCTTTCCTAGAGGTCGTTCAAAGAGTTTTTGTATCTGTTCTGTATTGAAACCCTCAGTGTCTGTGTTCAATTTTTTTTATTTTCCTGGTCTTTTAAGAAATAATTGGATGGTGATTACATGTACAGAAACCGCATCGCCAACCCTATTGAACTTTTCAGTGTTTCCTTTTTTAACAAGTTACCTAAACACCATTAGGGTTTTGCCCATTTCTATTTTAGAACCTCCAAGAGTAGATATGGTGAAAAACATTTAAACAATATGGTGAAAAAAATTCAAACGTCTATAATAAAACTGTGCCTTTTAAGTTATTTTGTAATTTATTTTCCCTGGAATTGAAATCTTAAAAAATTAAGGTGAAGTTTTGTGCATTTTTCCCAAAACTGGCATCTTGAAAAGTTTGCAGAAAAGTTTTTGGGGGTCAATTCAGAGAACATGGGTACTATAGTTAAGGCGAAATTATTGCCTGGAGTGTTTCTCCATGTGAGGTATTGTTGTCAAGGTTTCTAGATGTGAGGTATTGTTGTCAACTCCTCGAGGATGTGCGGAAACACCTTACATTTTGGAAACCCAAAAGTTGTCAAACATGTTTAACGGTAAGTTTCATTGGGTGAAACCTAGGAGATGAAGGTTCAAATCTCATTGAGTATATATGACCTATTGTGTCTTGACTAGAAGAGTAGGCAACCCTAGAGCTTACGTCTCAGCTCTTGTTGAGGCATAAGTTAATTGCTATTGTGCGGCTTGTAGGCTGTTGCACCTAGCCTAGGTTTATAGTGGCAGCTAGTTGGATTTGACCCTGGGTCTGTTCAGGATAACTGTTTAGGATAACTCTCACCAGTTACTGATTATCCTAGATTAAAAAAAAAAATCATGTTTACTCCATCGGACTCTTCAACATTCTCTTATTTTATGTTGAAAAAATATTTAAATTTATTGTCGTCCCTACTTATTTCAGTATTTTGAGCTGTGAATATCTTGTTTCACTATCTTCTTTCTCGCAAAAGAAAGACTATAATGTTGGTGCTGGTGGGTTCACATGTTTGATGTTAAATGAAAGAGCTATGTTTGCTACGGGACGATGATTTGAAAGCAGAGGGTGAAGAATTTTCTTTTACTCATACTTCTTGCGGTGAAGATCAAGTTTGTAAAGAAGTAAAGGGTAAGGCTTTACACAGCAATAGGACCGAGTCTTTGTTTGCATTCCATTCCATTTCATGGCATCATTCAAATTATTTAGTCTCACCTTATTTAATTCTTAAAATTTGTTGAAATGCTCTTCATGCTACAAAGCCAGAGGTTGTGAACGTGTTGACATTATCTGTTTTTTTAACTTATGGTAATTTTACACTAAAAAGAGATGTAAATTCTTATAATTATTACATTCCATGATTTTGGCGGTTCCAGGGCTTAATCCGCGCCCGTCTCGTCATATTCGTTGGTTTGGATCTGTTTATTTTAAGTGTTGTGGTTAATTTATGGGTAATCAATTTCAAAAGAGTGATTTTAAACTTGGGGTCCTCTTATACTGCCTAATAATTCACTTGAACCAACATCTCTTCTAGAGAAATTCAACAATTCTAATTTAATAATCCTATCGGCCTTTCTTTGTAACTTTTGGGACAATTACTAGTATTTATTAAGAAATTACGTAATATTATTAATGTTTCATTAGGTGGAAATAGAGAAGGTAAAAAAATAAAATTCATTCATCTCAATTCCAAATCAAATTCATATTCTAAATTATATTATTTATTAATATCTATTACAAGAAATTTCTAATGTTTTACTAGGTGGAAATAGAGGAGGTAAAAAGATAAAATCATTTTTCTCAATTCCAAATCAAATTCATATTTTAAATTATATTATTTATTAAGAAATTAAGTAGTGTTAATAATGTTTTATAAGTGAAATAAAACAAATAAAAAAAAAACGATTTTTCTTCCTTTTAAATCAAATCTCTGATAATATAATTAATATTTTTTTTTATAAAATTTGAAATAATATATATATAAATGGCCAGACAATAATTATATTTTGTATTTTTATAAAAATTAGAATATATATATATATATATATATATATATATATATATATTATATAAAAGTTAACAAAACACCTAAAAAACAGTTGAGATATTAAACAAAATATTCATCTTTTTATTAAATCAAAATTTTCATTTTAACCCAAACACATAAATAAGGAATGTCTTAATAATACTCATCCATCTACTATTAATTGGTCCATTCTTTTTTACATGTGTTAAGATTGGCTTCTATGTTTTTGTGTTCATTGTTGGTAGGTAAGATATGGAATTATTGCACTTATTTAAACATTTTTTCAATGAGCCTAATTCCAAAGAAAACTTGAGCCAATTTATTGTCCTTTTGGATTGCATCATGAATCATATACTTGATGATAATTGTGATTCCCAAATGCCAGTAATTAAGTATACTCTAATAATGTTTCAATAACAATCCTTAGAGGAGAGCATATGCTTCTACCTAATTGTTCTTCATAAAACCAAGAGTCCATGCAAAACTATATTTTAGAAATCCTACTAACAAAAAATAATCTCAGACATCTATTACCCCGTGATAATATAATTAATATTAAAAATATAATAAATGTAGTCCATTGAAATTATCGTGGTTAGTATGAATACTTGTTGTGTCCCATTTTTTAATTCAGTTCCCCAATATTATTGTATTGACTCTTACTCTAAGAAAAAAGATAATTCTCAGTTAAAAGTTATGAATTAAATTATAAAAATATTAAATTTATTTTCAATGTTTAAAAATTTATTAGTTACTTAAAAAATTATTAAAGATGAATATTCTTATAAACATTAAAATTTAAGTTAAATACTCCAAACTGAAATAGAATATTCATTTAAAAGGATCCTAGTTTTAGAGTTAAAAATATCGGTAGATAGTTTGTGGGTGGTAGCACAATTGGCAAAAAACATGTTGGCAAGCTCTTATGTATCCAAGTGATGGGAAGTTCGACCTCCAGACCCCAGACATGTTCGACCCCTCTCGCCAACTGAACTTACAAACAAAATAAAGATTAGAAACTATGTATGTGTGTGTTTTATTAAATATTATTATTAATTGTATGATTGATATATAAAATTAGTGTTAATTAGAAATTAATTTGAAAATTGAATTTTGGTATAAATGTTAGATTCTTACTCAAAAAAAAAAAAAAACCTAAATTAGTAAAACAAAGTTCATCATGTCATTTTTTATAGGTTGAGAGAACTAAATTTGGATGGGAATGATAATATCATTTCTCCCAACTATGCAAGATAAACTTCACATTTTAAATTATTAATAATTGCTAAATTTGTTCTATAGGATTTTCTTTCCTTAAAAACAATGAATTGAAAAATCAATATAATTAAATTTTTAGAATATATATTCACATATTTATTTGAGAATATATAATATAATTATTATAGTTAACAACATATTAAACATGAAAATCTCTAGTATTAAAAACTTGGTGGAGATAGGTCAAAAGCAAGGATGACTTCTAGTACAAAATCAAGAGAGCCAAATATACCTACAACATCCTACAAAAGAATTCCATCCATATGCAAGGCCCTTCCCCAAGGTCTCTCATATGGAATAATGCTAAGGGAAGTTGAACTTTAGTCCAAGATCATAGTTTTTGGGAAATTCAAGACATTGCTTCAAAATTATTCTAAGAGGACATGTGTCAATAGGAACCTAAGTTATACTCCTAGGAACCATTACAAGTAGTCAAATTCAAACTCCAAGCCTAGGACTAGAACATAGTAAGCCAATATTAGGGATTCATATATAATGCAGGGCCAGTATCCTTTCACAAGTGAAAGTTAGGGTCACATTGGCCACCAAAATTAACAGAGGAAAAGACAAAACTTGAGAATTGCTTGAGAAAAAGAAAGATAATTATCCAACAAGGCTAGAACATATTACATTGGGGTTAACTATGTTGGAATAAGGAATTGCTAAGAGGAGGGGTGAATCAGTAATTGTGAGATTATCTTATTTTCATAGTATTCTTACAGTCCCTTTTTTATACTATATTACTTGTGAGAGCATTCATTCATAACGGGAGTGAACAACAAGTTCAAACATACATGTTCATACATCAATCTCATGAGCAACACACACATTTGACACAATGTTTTTCATGTGGAAACCCGGAGGGAAATAACCACCAAATTTGTTGTTTGTTTATGATGTAAATTAAGCACCTACTTAATTAAATCTGTTTTTTTGTGAGCACCTACTCACAGGAGGCACTAACCCCCTTTAGTTAGCAAGCACCAACTTTCCAAGAGGCACCAACCTCTTATGAATACAGGCACCAACCTGCTCTAACCACTTTTCTACTATTTCATACAATTTTCAAACTGAAAACAAAGGCATGCATATTACAAGTAAAATACCAAAATGGTTGGTTACAAATTCAACTTCTTCTCTTTGTCTTATGCGTTCTCATGCAGATGTCCTTTACTTGTTGCTCATAGCAATCTCTCCTCATCACTCTTCATTCCTTCTCACAGGCTTTCTACTGCAACTACCTAAGTTCATCTCGCACTGTTCTTCTCACAACAATCACTCTACTACATGCTCTTCAGCTCTACCATTGATGTTCTTCCCACAGCACTCTTGATGTTCTTGTTGCACTAGCTCTCACTATGCTCTCAATGCTTAGACCTCTTTGTCTCTCAACTAATCTCACTCCTCAACACTTCGGAAATTTTCTCAACTCCCCCCTATTGCACACAGGCAATCTATAGTTTTTATCCACAGATACACACTGTGCAAAGCAGTCTCTGCTACTTGTACCCATACTACATACTTTGGCATGGCTTCCCCTGTTATTATTGTGTGTTCTTGGATGACCCCCGTCATGGTATTAAACATAGAGTTAGACCTTAGAACTTTTTGCTGAACAATTGTGTAAATATTCATGCTGAGAAATTAATTCTTAGACAACCTGCACACTCCTCTGAGAGACCCATTCTTATGTATTTCTCAATAGAGCTTGACAATCCTCAAGGATAGCTACTCTAAACTTCATTTAACTCTCCCAAATGTGCATGTGAAGCATTGAATTGCTTCCTTCATTCCCACCAATCATCTCTATTAAATGATGCCCTGGTTTCCTTACTTCAAATTCTTTTGCAGGTTTAGATCATTTCAACAATCAACTTCATTGATCCTAAATTCAATTCTTCAGCTGTCGACCCATACATCCTTTAAATTTATTTTACTGCCTCATCATAACACACCATATCATAACTTACACAGGCGAAACGTTATAATATTGCACTCCCCCTTGGCTCTCATTGCCTTTAGCTCCTTTAGCAACTGCATTCTCATAGGACCGAGACCTATGACTAATGGCTTAGCATGATATCGGAGCCCCCTTTGTATCGTAACTCACATTGTTGAAATGTTATGATATTTCACTGTTTCATATCCTTGGCTCCCTATGCACTTAGCTCCCTGTGTGTTTCCTTCTCATAGGACCGAGAGTTGTGACCAAGGACTGACCACTATATTGGAGCCCCTCAGTATCATAACTCTCAATGTTGAAATGTTACAATATTTCATTATCTGATATCCTTGGCCCCTTATACACTTAGCTCCATGTTTTTATTCCTTCGGACTTATGACAATCGAGCATCTAACCAACATTGGATCCCACTTCATCGGAACCTCTTTAGCCATATTCTCACAAGGGTTACGATATGGCTATCCTTCGGTATCCCATCCTCCGATATGCTGACATCACTAGTCTTTGCGCTTTCTCCGACCCATTGTCTTGTCACCATGTGTCCATCTGGAGAAGAGAGAAAGGGGTCCCATTCACCCTTGACTTTGCAACAAATCCTTTGTTGACTTGCTTAGCACTCCTCGCTGCTTTTAACACTATCGTCCTTGTTGGATATCCTAACTTCTAAAAATTCCTTTGTTAAGAAGTTCTGATATTTCAATGTCTTGGATCTCTGATATTATCTTCTCTGATATCCCGATATCTTATATGTTTCTTACTTCGATATTTCGGTCTCCGATACTCTGATCTCTAGGGTTTTGATATCGAGTTTTGATGGGCTCCAATCACGAATATTTCATCCTTCTTAAGACTTCAAACCTCAAACTTCAGCAAACCATATCTTTTGACCCAGGAATCCATTTTGGACTCCCACATTTCGTTGGAAAACTCTTTCAGAGGACTTTCCCATGGATAGGGTCCGATGTAGGATTTTATCCCATTTTATACCTCTGAGATGGCTGCGCACTATCTACCACTCATTTCTCCTTGACTCTTCTTCACTTGCATGGAAATTTGAACTCCCAACCACCATAGTCATCAGTTTATGGCTTCTCGAGTAAGCCTGCTACTATGATGATTCTCTACATAGAACCTACAAGTACCATGGGGATTCCATCCAGACCAATATAGTAGTCATCATTTTATGGATTTTCAAATAAGACTGCTATTATGATTATTCTCTTAGACATAAATCTTGCAGCTTCCATAGGAGTCCTCATGAGCCATTACTGCCTCCATATGCTACGACAAGCATTCATGCTAGTCTAGTTGACATCAATTCCAATACTAATTCAAATTTCATAATTATATTTTTTTTTCATCCATCTTGATGCATTTGGAGTGGAAAAAGTGGAGGAATCATCTCACCGGACCATTTTTACTCGCAGGACCCAGTTTGACAAAACGGGATCTTAAACCTTCCGGGAGCATTTTAAGGCATCAATCTAAATTTTTTGGGGGTAAAAATTTGTCACTTAAGAACCACACTCTTTCATTCTATTCTACACATATAAATATTTCCAATGGCACAAGAATCACGTCAATTGGAGTCCATATGCAAAAGTTATGCCACTTAGAAGTTGACCTTCTCATTTTCACACCTATAGTTCAAGAGGATGTCGTGTCAACCCCCATTATTCATGGAAAAGGGGCTAGCCACATGTTTGTGATGTAAAATACTATAGAAGAGTCTATTTTGTAACTCTAGTTAAGATTTGATGTAGTCAAACATAACCACTAGTAGGTTATCAGGTTGTGTTATAATTGGGCCACTAGGAGGAAGAGACATTCCATTTTTTCAAGAGCATTTTGTTCCATAGTTTAGCAAAGATAGCCAACAGAGGTAGGAGGTAGAGGAAACATAGAGGATCTATGCACTGTAGCAGCCCAGAGCCAGAAACATTACTTCTTTGTATCTACAGCCATATTTCCAGACAGAAAAGAGACCGAAGCGACCTCACCTTCCAGCTGAGTTTTCTCCCGAAAGGGTTTCCCATAGAGCATATCTTGTTTCTTATGTGTGTGTGAGCTTGTTTCATTAGTTCTCTACTTTTCTGCATAATTTATATTTTCATGCAAGCACTAATTACAGTAAAATCTATAGATCTAGAAATTAAATAAAACTGTAATAGTGTAGAATCTCATATTTTTTTAATATAATATTATCAGATATGTTCTGACGAACTGTCCAGTGGAATATCCACATAAGTTTACAGATCAAATACTAACACATCCACCACCAATTGTAAGGAATACTTCTTGAATTCTCCCTCTAAACCATTGCAACCTACTCTTCCATGGCTCCCACATGCTAAGTAGCTGCCACCACCTACCAAAATGCAATCATTTGGAGGGAGGAGTTATAACTCCTATCTAATGCTTGAGATATTCAAATGATTCTCTTGCTAGTGGATTAGTAAAGATATCTGCCAGTTTCTCTTTAGTGGCCACATATTCTAGTTCGATAATATTCGATGTAGCCTGTTCCCTCAAGAAGTGGAACTTGATAGGAATATGCTTAGTCTTTGAATGCATGATTGGATTTTTGGAGATGATGATAGCACTTGTGTTGTCACACATTATTGGAATGGGATCAGTCAACTCTACTTTAATATCTTTAAGGTTTTTTTCATCCATAGAATCTGCGTACAATAGGTAGCAGTAGCAATATACTCTACTTTAGGAGTCGACAAATAAATGGAGGCTTATTTCTTTCTGACCCACAACACCAATCATTTTCCTAGGAAGAAAGCTACATCAGAGGTTATCTTCCTGCCATCAAGACTGTCAGCCCAATCAACATCAATGTAGGCCTTCAACTTGAATTATTTTCCCTTAGAATACCACAGTCCATATTTCATTGTTCCTTGAATATATTTAAAAATTATTTTAGCAGCAACAAAATAGATTTCACGCGGGAAAGCCTGAATATGGCCACAAGACCCACTGTTTGCATGATATTTGGCCTTGAAGTTGTAAGATACAACAAGCTTCTTATCGTCGATCTGTATGCAGTCTAATTTACCAACAATGTCCCATCTTCTTTGCATAACTTGTAGCCTGTAGTCATAGGTGTGCTTACTGGCTTGCAATCTTCTAGCCCATATTTCTTCAGATTTTCCTTGAGATATTTGGATTGGGATATAAACACTCCTTGTGGAGACTGAGCAATTTGCAGAACCAAGAAGAAGGAAAGCTCTCTGATCATGGACATTTCAAACTCTGTTTGCATACATTTTGAAAATTTATGCCCCAATTGTTCCATGTCACTACCAAATATTATATCAGCCACATACACAACTACTATTAGTAGATGGTCACCTTTAGAATTTACATATAAGTTACTATCAATCATGCCTTTCGTAAAGCCTTGTTGTTGAAGGTATTTATCTAGTCTATCTTACCAAGCTTTGGGAGTCTGTTTTATTCCATACAAAGCCTTCTTTAATTTGCATACAAAACCTTCATCTATGGTGAGTATAAATCCTTCTTACTGCTCAATGTAAAATTCTTCCTCTAATATCCATTGAGAAATGCAGAATTCACATCTATCTGATATACCTTGATGTTTTTATGGGTGGAAAGAGCAAGAAATGTCCTTATATCTTCCAGTTGCGCTATTGATGCAAAGGTTTCTTCAAAATCTACCCCTTCTATTTGGTCATACCCTTTGCATACCAATCGAGCTTTGTTCCTAATTACTTGACCCTGCTCATTCAGTTTGTTTTTGAAAACCCATTTGGTTCCAATAACATTTTTTTCTCTAGACATTGGAAAAAGCTCCCAAGTGTCATTCTTTTCAATCTGATGAAGTTATTCATTCATAAATTTCACCCAGATCTTGTATTCACTTACTTGAATGAGGTTCTTGGGTTCTATCTATGATAACAGAGTCAGACTTGCATAAATTGTATTTCCAACAAGTTTTCTCCTGGTTTGGACACGATGTCTTTGATCTCCAATTATTTGACTTTCAAGATTTTCTTTCAGTGTACATACATGGAAAGTGTTTTTGGCCTTGGATTTGTGCCTACTTCCTTGCCTTCACTATCCAAATCTATTTCTTCCAAATTCGTGGAACTCATATATGAACTTTCTTCATCATCTGAGTTCATATTTTTTTTAGAGAACTTCGGTTGTGAACCTATTTCATCTACTATCATGTCAATGCAATCCTCAATCTTCTGTGTCTTCTTGTTTAACACTTATATCCTTTACTTCGAGAAGAATGCCCAAGAAATATTCCTTCATCAGCGCAAGAGTCAAACTTTCCAGTATTTTTATCATTCCTTTCGATAAATCAGTTGCTTCCAAACACCTTGAGATGTTTAACTGATGCAGATCTTCCCTTCCAGAACTCATAGGGAGTTTTATTACTTTTAGGCCTGAGTTGGGTTTTGTCTGATAGATATATTTTTGCATGTGTTTCTTCTCCCTAGAAGATGTGATACACACTTACTTCACCCAACATTTCTCTTTCCATTTCCTGGATTGTTTTGTTCTTCCTCTCCATTACAACATTTTTCTATGGAGTAATAGACACCGAGTATTTCCTCTCAATTTCATGCTCTTCGTATAAATCCTAAAACTCTCTTGAGGTGTACTCTCCTCCTCTGTCTAATCTTGGGAATTTTATCTTCAATTATTTCTCATTTTCTGCTTGAGCTTTAAATTTCTTAAAGTGCTTGAATCCCTCTAAATTTTCTTTTAAGAGCACAATCCAAGTATCCCTGGTAAAGTCATCAATTAGAATTATAAAATACCTTTCTCCTTTTGGTGTTTTTTCTCTAGTGGGGCCAAAAATATCTGTGTGAATGAGCTCTAGAGGTCTGGATGAGGAGAACTCTTTTATCTTAAAATGAGTCCTAGTTTGCTTTCCAAACTGACATGCCTTGCAAATTTAGTTATCAGGCCATGAAAATCTTGGTAATCCTCTCATGGCTCCCATCTTGCTAACTTTTATCAAATTGTCGAAATTCATATGCCCAAGCCTCTTGTGCCACAAGCTTGCTTCACTTGTTTTTCTCAAATAGAAGTTAACCCTGGAATCGTCAAACACATATACATTATTGTGGGTTCTGATTTCTTTTCCCGCCAGTTTTCCATTCTTCATGTTGTTGATCTCATAGTGTTTAGATCGAATGGTCACATCGTAGCCGTTATCACACATTTGGCTAACACTGAGCAGCTTATGCTTGATACCTTCTCATTCACCACATTTTGTGATTTTGCTTTTTTATTAAGGCTGACTACGCCTTTACCCTTGATTCTTGTTGGAGCATTGTTTCCAAAAGTGACATTACTTGCTTTGTCCTTTTCTTTTAGTGACAAAAATTTGCTTTTATCCCTAGTCATATGTTTGGAACAACCACTATCCACATGCCATTTTTTTTCTTGATTTTGAGCCAATAAAGCAAGTCCACACTATATGATCCTTTTAGTATTTCATTTCAATCTCTCCTTATCATGTTGGATAGCTGATTGTCTAACATTTTGGAACTTAGACTAGTATTCGAACCTACTTCTGCACTCACTTGCTTTGTGCCCAAAATTATTACATTTGAGGAATTCTACTTTGCTTAACAAGGGATAAAAGATGTTTTGATCTATGAGAGAAGAGTTTTGAGGTCTACAAATATAATACTTCATATATCCATAATTTTCATTTCTCTCAACTTTGATCCTTCTGCAATCAATAACTTTATGTCCAAAGATATGACATTTATAAAAATGACCATAAAATAAATATGCATGTCTATTATTGGAAGTCTCATGAGATTGTGTATGAAGATACCTTGTTTGTCTAGCTCATTGATTTGTCTTCCATTGGTAGTCTCCTTTTTTTCCCTGCTGCGATTTTATCTTCATTGATTCGTCCTTGAAGATTCTTCACATAGCTCTATGGTTCTTCGAATCCTGCGGACCTGAAGTTGATATTTTTCATAGATTATTCGTGTGCCTGTGAGTATCCCAAAACTATTTTGATTCCTAAGGGCCTTTGGCTATTTATAATATGATCTATTTTCCTTGTGCCTTATGCAAATTTTTCATTTAAACCCTTCTCGACCTTTATTCCCTCAAGATTAGTTCTTAGAGAAACAAACTCTACTTCAAGACTCTGACAATTCTCCACCCATTCCTGGATCAAATCTTAAAGAACCTCTTCCTTCCTTTTAGCCTCTTCCAGCTCAACTTTCAAAGACAAAATTCATCTTTGCATATCTATGAGATCGTGTCTCTTTTTAACTTCAGCATCTCTTGTTTTAAATTCTTGTTCTCCTCTTCTAGTCTCTCACAGGTTCCTTGTTTTTCTTCTATTAGAAGGAATAAACTATCTTTTCTATTGATAGCTTCCTTAAGATTTTATTTTTGATAGGAAAACTCCTCATTTTTAGAGTTTTACATACCTTCCTTTGCACATTGTAACTATTCCTTCATCTACTTATTCTTCTTCCTTGTTTCTTTAACTCATCAAGGGAAATGATGAGTTCCCTTCAAGGTCCACTATTCCTTATTCTTCTTCCTCTTCAAAGTCCATAATACCTTGTTTCTTGGAGTCTGTTTCAAAATCCAAGGTAGATACATATCTGATTCATTCTCCGACGAGTTTTCACTGTCCAACTCTAGTGTTGAGTTATGCTCTTTAGAGTAGAACCCATTTTTCTTATAGAGCTTTTTCTTTTGATTTTTTTAAGACTTGTTTCCAAATATATGATGCTCTTCCTTTTCATCCTATTCATTATAATGGAATTTGGAAGAGAAATGTCCAACTCTTTCATAGTCAAAACACTTAAAGGGAAACTTCCCTTTATATTTTCCTAAGCCATGCTTTAGTTTTTTGGTTAGTTGATCTAACTTCTTATTAGATTCACAGTTGGAGTAGTCTTGATGATCTTTGTGCTACTTGGCCTTTTTGGATACTTTGAATGTTGCTTCCTCAGGTTCATAATTTTCTATTCCTACTCTCATCTCATAGGCTGTGAGAGTACCATGCAACTAGTCCATCTTGAGATCCTTTAAATTAGCCATTTATTCAATAGCTAAGATTTGGGCATTAAATCTCATGGGAAGAGATCTCAATATTTTCTGAACAATCATCTCCTCGACCTCCTCACCAAGTCCTCTAATCATATTAGTTACTTGATCAACTCTGAGGAAGTATTTTGCTATGCTCTTATTTTCACTCATTCTCAAACTCTTAAACCTCATTCTGAAAGTTTGAAGTTTTTCCTACTTAACTTTGTCATCTCCTTCATGATTATGATTAATATTTACCCATACTTCCTTAACAGACTTACAGTGCATAACTTTTACAAGTTTTGATTGACTAAGACCAAAGAGAATGGAATTCTTGGCTTTAGCATTGCTTCCATATAAAAAAAATTCCATCTGCATGAGTGGGAGGAATATCAGGTACTTTTTAGTCTACTAGCACTGAATTCCAAGCATCTACTCCCAGGGACATAAGATATGCTTCCATTCTTACTTTCCCAAAGGCATAGTTTGTCCCATTAAAGACTGGCCTTCTACTTGAGTAAGCCTCTTGACTCTCTTTCCTATAAGTAATTCCTTATATATCTACCATCCAATGATTAGAGTGTTCCTAAAGGAACCTATCTCTGATACCAATTGTTGGAATAAGGAATTGCTGAGATGGGGGGTGAATCAGTAATTTTGAGATTCTTTTCCTTTTCTAGTATGCTTACAATACATTTTTATATTATATTACTTGTGAGAGCATGCATTCATAAAGGGAGTGAACAAAAGTCCAAACCTACATGTTCATATAGAAATATCATGAGCAGCACACACATTTGACACAATGTTTTTCACGTGGAAACCCAGAGGGAAAAAATCACCAAATTTGTTGTTTGTTTATGATGTAAATTACACACGTAATTAATTACATATGTTTGTTTGTGAGAACCTACTCACAGGAGGCACTGGCCCCCTTTGGTTAGCAAGCACCAACTTGGCAAGAGGCACCAACCTCTTCTTAATGCAGTCCCCAACCTGATCTAGCCACTGTTCTACTATTTGATACAATTTTCACACTGAAATAGAGGCATACATATTACAAGTAAAATACCAAAATGGTTTGTCGTAGATTCAACTTTTGCTCTCTGTCCTATGCATTCTCATGCAAATTTTCTTTACTTGTTTCTCACAGAAATCTCTCCTCAGCACTCTCCATTTCTTCTCATAAGCTCTATTCTACAACTACATAAGTTCAGCTCACATTGTTCTTCTCACAGTAGTCACTCTGCTTCTTGCTCTTTAGCTTTGCCCTCAATATTCTTCCCACAGCACTCTCAGTGTTCTTGGTGCACCAACTCCCAGTATGATCACAGTGCTTAGATCTCTCTCTCTCTCCAATGCTCTCATTCCTCAACACTTTGGAAATTTTCTCAACTCCTCCCTATTGCATATAGAAATCGATAGTTTTGATACACTGATACACATTGTTCAAAGAAGTCTATGCTACATGTACCCATATTTCCCAAACATAATTTGGCATGGCTTCCCCTACTACTGTTGTGTGTTCTTGGATGACCCTTGTCATGGTATTAAACACATATTTAGACATTGGATCTTTTTTTTGAAAATTTGCGTAAATATTCATGCTAAGAAATTAATTCTCAGACAACTTGCACACTCCTCTGGGAGACCAATTCTTATTTATTTCTCAACAGAGATTGATAGTCCTCAGGGATGGCAACTCTAAACTTCATTTAACTCTCCTAGATGTGCAAGTGAAGCAGTCAATTTCTTCCTTCATTCCCACACAATCATCTTTGTTAAATGATGTCCTTGTTTCCTTGTTTCAGAGTATTTTGTAGGTTTATCGCATTTCACCAATCAACTTCACTAATCTTGAATTCAATTCTTCAACTATCGACCCATACATTATTTTAATTCACTATATTGCCTCATGGGAACATGCCATATCTAACCTACACAATTGGAACGTTATGGTTTTGCACTCCCCGATATGCTTGGCTCCCTTTTCCTTCAGCTCCTTTAACAACTACTTTCTCATAGGATCGAGACCTGTTACCAATGGCTTAGCATGATATTAGAGCCCCCTTTGTATCATAACTCGCATAGTTGAAATGTTATGATATTTCAATGTTCGATATCCTTGGCTCCCTATGCACTTAGCTCCATGTATGTTTCCTTCTCATAGGACCAAGAGTTGTGACCAGGGGCTAAGCACTATATCGGAGCCCCTCGGCATCGTAACTCTCACTATTGAAGTGTTACGATATTTCACTGTCTGATATCCTTGGCCCCTTATGTTCTTAGCTCCTTGTGTTTGTTCCTTTTGACTTATCATGAATGAGCGTCTAACCAAAATCAGATCCCACTTCATCAAAACCTCTTTAGTCATTATTCTCATAAGCGTTACAATATGGTTATCCTCTGATATGTTGACATCACTAACCGCTGCACTTTCTCGATTCCAATTTCTTGTTTCCATGTGTCTATTTGGAGGATAGAGAAAGGGGTCCCATTCACCCCTTACTTTGCAACAACTCCTTTGTTTACTTGCTCAGCATTTCTCAATGCTTTTAGCACTATCAGCTTTGCTAGATGTCATAACTTCTAAAAATTCCTCTGTTGAGAAGTTCTGATATTCTGATGTCCCAGACCTCTGATATTATCTACTCTAATATCCTAATATTTGATATGCCACCTACTCTGTTATTTCGATCTTCGATACTCTGATCTCCAGGGTTCTGATATGAGGTCCCGATGGGCTCTGATCATTGATATTTCATCCTTATTAAGACTTAAAATCCCCGGACTTCAGTAGACCATATCTTTTTGATCTAGGAGTCCATTTTTGGACTTCCACATACTGTTGGAAAGCTCTTCCAGAGGAATTTCTAATGGATTGGGTCTGATGTAGGATTTGAGCCCATTTTCTACCTCTGAGATGGCTGCAAACTCTATGCCACTCATTGTTCCTTGAGTCTTCTTCTTGCGCATGGAAAGTTAAACTCCCAGCCACCATAGTCATCAATTTATGGCTTCTCTAGTAAGCTTGCTACTATGATGATTCTCTACATAGAACCTGCAGCTACCAATGGGATTCCATCTTGACCAACACAGTAGTCATCATTTTATGGCTTTTCCAATAAGCTCACTACTGTGATGATTCTCTACATAAATCTTGCAGCTTCCATAAGCATCCTCCTAAGACCTTACTACATCCATCTAGTACGACAAGCATTCATACTAGTCTACTTGATAGCAATGCCAACATCAATGCTAATACTAACACAATCACCACCAATTTTCCAACAAACAAGGAGATGGAAACTTTAAAGTTAGGTAGGCATACCACCTAGAAGCTAAGCATAGTGACTAAGATGTAGGAGGCATCTAGGATAGCATTTGGAACAGAAAAATTTGGCCCAAGGTATTTTCTTTCCTTTGGTTGTTAGCTTGGAGGAAAATTATTACATAGGATAGGCTTATAAAGAGATGATTTGAGAGGTCATACATCTGCTACCTATGGAAGGCATAGGAAGAGACAATGGAGCATGTTTGTCAATTTAATTGTCTTAAATTGATAATATAAATTATCGTCCAGAGTTGGTAAATTTATGAAGTGCAAGTGCACAATATATGCTAAAATCCGTTTTATAAAGTTGGATTTATTAATTTATTGAGTTAATGGAAATGTGTTTTTAAGTTTTGTATTCTTATTTCAAAATGAAATTAACATTGCTATCTACTAAAAATAAAATTATTGTGAATTTAAAGCTATATTTCTTACTTGAAAAATGAAACCATAAAGAATGCACACTTGCCAAAATAAACTCACACTTTGCATAATGAAAGCTATATTAACTCATACTTGCAGAATGAAAACTAAATTAACTCACACTTTCATAATTAAAACTAAATTAAGTCGCTCTTGCTTCAAAATAGAAAGTTCAAGACAATAACTGCAAACAAACCACTCTTTTTCTGAATTTAAACTAAGAAAAATTTTGAATACAAATGCTCTTAACATAAAGCTGAAAGAAATATAAATACCCAAATCTATAAAGAGAAACATCTTATTCTATGAAGTTGAAATGCTTCTAATGAAATTCCAAAGACATGATAAGGAAATCGTGGGTATTTTGATGATTTAAATCAGCTTCAAAAACTATAGAAGACAACTGTAAAACTACCATAAGAATATAAAAATTATTAAATTGTTATGATTAATATTTCTAATTGATGATCCAAAAACAACTAATAGAGAACTTTGCTAATCCTCTTCTAATCAAAAGAAATATCAATGTTTCTATCTAATCTAAAATCAAACTAAGAATTATGAAATGAACATATGCGAAAATGCTACGACAAATAATAACAGAAAGGGAAATCTACAAGTTAAAAACCCTCACTATTTGCAGGGGCCCTCCACAAACAGATAGTCTCAAGCTCCAACCAATGATTAATTGTGCATCAAATCTTCAAAGGTGCTTCCATTAAATAAAAACACAGAGTTTTCAAATGATTATAGTCACAAAATATTTATTCACGTCGTCCCTTATTTTGTCCTGCCTTACAGTATTTATAAAATCCATTTAATAAATGTTTGAGGATTTCATGCCTAATTTCGGCTAATATATTTCTAATTCAACTATCAAACTGAGAAATAAATAATGATTCGCTCATGATTTTGTATTCAGAAAAGAAAATTGTGAGGCATTTTCATCTCAGAATCTCACTCGCTTGCTCCAGCTACATGTTGAATTTTTCCTTTCACCATGTGATTCGAGCTTTCTTCTAACAATTTGGTGCAAATGAATAGGAGGAGATCATTGAGGGGTCAACCTCTTTCTACACATATCTCTCTTTCCTTGAATGGTGCCTTGGACCCTATTCAACAATGGAGTTGGCTGCAGAAATGGATGTTAGCTGCAGAATTGCACAAATTCGATAATGGATGAAAAATTTAACTTAATAATAAGGAACATTTAGGAAATATGAAAAATAGGATAATTACTACCTTACCTATGTCAAAAACCTACAATTTGATGCCTATCAAGTTAAAAGAAATGGTCAAGGAGAAGGAAAATGACTAAAGAAGAGTGCCAAGATGAAGCATTCATGAGGCTCTATAGTGCACTTACATAATGGGTGCATAGTTGTTTTAGAACTCTAGAATAGAGGGGATGCCATGTTCAAACAATATAGTTGTGTTAGAGAGGTCATAAATCAAATTCTATAAAAAATGGAGGTAGTTTCCATACCATTATCCATAACCCCATATTAACAAAAGATTGGAATTATTTCTAGGATTTTTACCATGAACAGTCTAGAAAGAACACAATATTATAATTTTCAAACAATGGTATAGAAACTTGTTGGACAAATGGCACAATATTCAAACTAGCCTCCAAGAAAAAATATACTCTTTTCCTTAGCCCTAGGAAACAAAGGACGTATGGGAGGTATATAAAAATGTTTTCAATCAATGGAACTTTTTAAAAAGTCCCTTCTCTTCATAATATCTCTTTTTAGCATCTCTCCCCAAGTACATGGTAAATACCACCCATGGGATTTGTTAAGAAAAACTTTGATAGAGCATCCAAAGTTAACCATAACCCAGCAAGGGCTATATGGTTTTCAAGGACCATACAGGTGCTATCATTTTCATTTTCAATTTTCACGTAGGTAATAGCACCACAATGTAGTAGAACTTGATGGACTATTGAAGGGACTGCATGGGGCTCATCTATGAGGATACACAAATGGAGGTAAATTCAAAAATAATAGAATAGTTGTTATCCAAAATATTAGGGAGGAGTATTCTAAAAAAAGTATCATAGGGTTGGATATTATCAACTAGATTTTTGAAAATTGGTTATGATCTTCAATGCAATAGAAGAAATACAACTTTATGTCCATCCTAGGGGTGAAAAAGATGTAGGAATTTACAGGGTAAGTTCCTTAGATAGAACACCAGAGGACACTACTCACAATAGATCACATATCAGTACACTGGTATTCTTGACGTGGTTAAAACCCTCAAAGAGGGAAACAGTCCATGGCCTAAGCCTACACGGCCACTTCAAGCAATTTATTAATGTAAAAGAAAGAAAATTTACATAAGCTTATCTCATGAAGGGTCACTAGACAAATGACCCTCCATGCCCTATAAATAGAGATCATGGACCAATCGAGTGTTAAGCCATAGATCAAGTGTCGGTAATACCAAGGAGAGAATGAACTGTGAGATCACTTCATGTCTAGAACATATCATGACCATTGAATTGTAAGTTACAAAAAGTACATACTAAAGAAACACACTTTACCTAACTATACACTAGACCAAGTTATACTTAATTATTTCCTATGTGTCGGAATATCCTAACATCCCCCCTTAAGAACAACTTGGGATAGGATTGAAGGATGTACAAATATGACACAATAGGAGAAGGAAGGCGGCATTAGAGCCTATCCCCCCTTAGTGAAAACTTCCTGAACTCCAACCATAAATCGAAGTTTAGTAAACTTTGCCTCTATGAGAACCTTTGTAAAGATGTCTGCAACTTGATCATCGGTTGAACAATATTGCACTTCAAGAACATAGTCATGAATGAGCTTTCTGATTAAGTGCATGTGTATTTCAATGTGTTTGTTGTGTTGATGTTGGACTAGATCTTTGCATAGTTTAATGGCACCTTTATTATCACACCAAAGTGTAGCCGGATGTTGCTATTGAAAACCAAACTCTGATAGGATCTGACAAAGCCACATGGCTTCCTTACTAGCTTCAACCACGCCACGATACTCTGCTTCTACTGAACAAAGAGAAATGGCACTTTTTTTCTTGCAATCCCATGTAATAGGTCCAGAACCAAGAGTGAAGACATAACCTGCAGTAGATTTCCAATCATCAGGGTCACCATCCCAATCAGAATCAGTGAAACCAACCAATAGAGGAGATGCTTTTGCACTGTAATGAATCCCAAACTGAATTGTACCTCAAACATAATGAAGTATTCTTTTAGCTTCTTTCCAATGACTTTCATGTGGTTTTTGCATAAACCGAGAAACAAGGCCAACATCAAAGGAAATGTTAGGATGGGTATGGGTCAAATACAAATTTTTCCAACAAGCTGATGGTATAAAGTAGCATCAATTTTAGGGGAAGTACAAGTGACTAAAAGTTTGACTCGAAACTTAAAGGGAGAAGGGGTTGGCTTACAACCTTCCATGTGAAAGTGGTGCAGAAGATCATAGGGATACTTGGATTGCGAAAGGGAAATACCTTCTTTGGATTGTAAGACTTGAAGACTAAGTAAATAATGCAAGTGTCCTAAGTCTGTCATTTCAAACTGCTTTTTAAGGCTAGACTTCACATGGTTTATAATGTTGGGATCAGTACCAGTAAGGATGAGATCACAAATATAAAGAACAATAATGATGAGAGACTTACCCACTTTCTTGGTGTAGACAGTATTTTCAGAATGACACCTAGAAAAAGTCTGTATCTAAAAGAAAGCTATCCATTTTGGCATACCAAGCCTGAGGGGATTTTTTAAGACCATAAAGGGTTTTCTTAAGTAGATATACAAGGCTGGAGTTTTTTTTTATAAAGCTAGGACGTTGTTCCATATATATTTCTTCATGCAAGTCCCCATGCAAGAAGGCGGATTTAACATCCATTTGATGGACTTCCCATTTGAAAGAGGCAGCAAGGGAAAGAACAAGGCAGATAGGGTTCATTTTGGAAACAATGGAGAAGCTTTCAGTATAGTCAATGCCTTCAAATTGTGAAAAACCCTTAGAAACAAGACGAGCTTTATGTTTATCAACTTTTCCATCTTGTCCAAACTTGGTTCTGTAAACCCATTTGCATCTAACAAGTTTTCGTCCCTTTGGAAGAGGAACAAGGTCCCATGTATCATTTTCCAATAATGAATGATATTCTTCATTCATAGCTGCATCCCAATCTGGATGGCCTGAAGCTTTCGTAAAGGTGTCAGGATCATAATTCATTGAATCTTGATCTAGTAAAGAAGAGGCTCTATCGAACTAAGAATGTGTATGACATTGATATGTAGGATCACCTACAAGAGCACGTGTTGCATCCTGAGTAGCACGGACCCATTCTAAAATCTGAGGAGTTGAAGGAGGATCCTGAGAAGGTGGGGGAGGGTTTTCATCCTCACTATAATCATCTGAATAAGGAATATTTTCATAAGTAGAAGGGATAGAGAGAGGTGGAACATCTGCCAAACTAGGCTCGTAGGCCAATATATTTTTAGCAAACTTTACATCTCTTCTAATGATAACATTTTTGTTAGGTTGTGTTATATTCTTTCGATGTAGTTAACAGGGGGTTTGAAGGGCACCCGTAACCCCACTTTATGGGGTCTGGGCTAGCACCCCAAAAAATTTTGGTTTTGGACCCTATGTTAGGTTGGGCGGACCCACCTATGGTTTTGTGCATGATTTTCGCACATGTTTTTTGGACGCGATGGTTTTTCATCCATGTTATTGGATGTTTTGGCATGTATAAATATGTATTGTAACATTGAATGGAACATAATGAAAAATCAAGATGGTAGTCCCAGTTTTGGGATCCAAGGGAAAATCTCTGTGTATATGTGTTTTATGTGTTATGATCTCGCATTTTTATTTTCTGTGTTTTAGAATTCGTATGCAGGTAATTTCTGTATGGGTTTAAAACCTACATTTGGTATCAGAGCTGTTTTTTCTTCAAAGGGATGCCTTTGTTGCTAAGGGGTTTCGCTCGGGCCTGTGATAGACCCTATTCAGTGGGAGATCTGCGAGATCGATTCTGGTGGTGAAAGAAGATGGCGAGTAGTGGAAAGAAAGAGATCGAGAAATTTAATGGTTAGAGTTTTGAGTTGTGGAAACTCAAGATGGAGGATCTGTTGGTGGATAAAGACTTGTGGATTGTGGTGGATCCAGGTACTAAACCAACGGGAGTGTCCGATGAAGAATGGAATAAGTTGGATCGGAAGGAAAAGAGCACAATATGATTGTGTGTCTTGGATTCAGTATTGTTGAATGTATCAGGGGAAGTTACGATGAAGGCTTTGTGGGACAAGTTAGGGACTTTTTACCAATCTAAGTCTTTGGTGAATAAATTGTTCCTATGGAAAAATTTGTATAACCTGAGGAGAAAGATGGAGACTCGGTGACAGAGCATGTGAATGCATTTAATAC
>APFE030443996.1:9528-28910 GCA_000404065.3 Pinus taeda | reverse complement strand
CATCAGTTTGTTGTGTTCTCTACCAGATTCGTGGGATAGTCTGGTTATTGCAATAGGTAGCAGTGCAACTGCCTTACATTTTAATGAAATAGTCTCATCCTTGCTGACGGAGGAGATGAGACGGAAAAATATGGAGAGCCAAAATGGTGATGACTTTCCTATACAAGGGTGGACCCAGAACAGAAACAAAAATAAGTCATCGAGTGGGAGATCTAAATCTAAAGGGAGATCTAAATCTCCAAGAAAACCTGTAAAGGTGGTGTGCTGGAAATGTGGAAAGAAAAGGCACTACAAAAGGGACTGTAAATCTAAAGCTCATGACAAAGGAAAGGGATCTGATGAGGCTCCTTCTGTACAAGCGAAAACCACCTCAGATGAAGGTGGGGATGTGTACTTGGCTTCTTCAAGTACACATGTAGATCATGAGGCATGTTTGATTGACACAGGTGCGTCCTTTCACTTCACTCCCCGTAGAGAGTGGTTCTACAAGTATGAGAAATATGATGGTGGTGATGTCTTCTTAGGAGATGATAGGAAGGCTAGAATCGTTGGTCGTGGAAAAGTAAAGTTGAAGTTGCAATGTGAAAGGCTTAGAATGCTTCGGGGTGTTCTACATATTCCCGCATTAGCTAGAAAACTGATTTCTGTTAGTAAGATGGATGATGCAGGTGTAAAAACAGTGTTCGAAAAGGATACCTGCAAGATGGTTCGGGGAGCACTGGTATTGATGCGGGGAGTTCAGATTGGAACTCTGTACAAGCTGCAAGGTAGCACTGTTATTGATGGGTGCAATAGTTCTATGGTTCCTGAAAGTGGAGCAGAAAATCTAGTGGTCTCTAAAGAGAAGACCATGTTGTGGCATCAAAGGCTTGGACATATTGGAGAAAAGGGCCTTCAGATACTTCATGGTAAAGGTATGGTAGAAGGTATGAGTAATAGCTCTCTGTATTTTGATTTCTATGAAAATTGTGTATATGGGAAGTAGAATCGGGTGAGTTTTCCCTCTGGTAGTAAGAGGGAGAAACAGATATTAGAACTTGTGCACAGTGATGTGTTTGGACCTGTGAAGGTTCCATCACTAGGTAAATCTATGTACTATGTATCATTTATAGATGACTTCTCAAGGAATACATGGATATATTTCCTTAAGAAGAAATATGAAGTCTTTGACAGGTTTAAAAAATTTAAGGCTCTAGTGGAAAACCAGATAGAGAAGAAGATAAAGGTGCTAAGGACAAATAACGGTGGCAAGTTTTGCAGTAAGGAATTTGAAGAATTCTGTAAGAAGTGTGATATAGCATGGCAGAAGACTACTCCATATACACCTCAACAAAATGGAGTTGTAGAAAGAATGAATAAGACGTTGATGGAAAGGGCAAGAAGCATGCTCAGTGGTGCTAGGTTAGGACAGGAATTCTAGGCAGAGGCAGTGGATACTGCATGTTATTTGGTCAACAGGTCACCTTCATCAGCATTGGAGGATAAGACTCCACAAGAGGTATGGCCTGGTAAGAAACCCTCTCTTTCACATCTGAGGGTATTTGGATGTGATGCATATGTACATGTTCCAAAGGAGAAACGAACCAAGTTGGATAGTAAATCTGAAAAGTGCATCTTTATTGGGTATAAGGATGGTTTAAAGGGTTATAAGCTTTGGAACCCAGTCACACGGAAGGTTTTGTACAATCGAGATGTGGTGTTTAGAAAGGTGAAAGATGTTATCAAACATGAAGTCCAACCAAAGGAACTTGTGAAGATAGAGTTTGAACTAAAGGAGGAAGAATCAAACTCTGTAGCAGAGGAGGAATCAGAAGATGAAGAGCCACAAACTCTGTAGCTCCCTCTTCAGATTTCCTTTCTTATCTAGGTAATGAAGACCATCCATTGCATTGTCATAGATGAAGGTGCTTCCACCTGCATCATGTCAACTACATGTTGGAAGGCTATTGGTTTCCCTACACTGAACCAGTCTCCGAACACTTTGGAAGGTTTCGATGGGCGTGATTCCTGACACTTCAGTGTCTTACCTAACCTTTCCATCACCCTGGAAGACAAGAGAGTGCAAGTTGAAGTAGATATTATTGACGCCAATCTCAATTATAATCTTCTACTCGGCCGAAGTTGGACTCATGCCATGCATGTCGTGGCCTCCTCTTTATTTTGCGTGATCCATTTTCCCCATCAAGGCAAGATTGTCATCATCGATCAACTGTCTTTCTTTGCTTCTTCCTCCTCGAATGGCAACATTCCGTATGTCAAGCACTCTGGTGCTCCCTATGAGAGTGTGGGGGAAAGTCTCTTCAAAGATTCTGCCTTAATGGGAATTTTTCCACTCCCACCTCCTCATGTTGCCTCTGTCAACATGGTCTTGGTCAAATCTGATCCCTGAGTCATACTTGCACCAAATCTTGTTGATGCTTGGGGCAAGGTCATGCCGCTTAGTCTCGTTGAAGTCAATTACGTGGAAATTGTTTCAGCTTTGAACTTTGCATCCTCTGATTCTCATATGTCGAAGACCTCTCTCAATATGTATTCTCAATCCCCTTGGCTTGGCACTTTGGAATCATCTGATCTCTTATCTGAGACCTTCCTTACCCTTGAAGGAATATTGGAAGCCATGTCTCTCGAGGAACTACCATGGAGCGATACCCATCATCGCTCCTCATTCCTGCCTCGACCGACGGTAACATCTATCGCTTTTGAAGAGTCCTCTTCTCCATTTCAACCATCGAATATTACTCATGAAGTATGGTTAGAAGGGAATTCGGGTAATATTACCCAAACAATACCAATTGACATTTCTATCAAACTCGGTGTTGTTGAACACGTTCATATTGGGGTATCTTGTTCTCCAGATGAGATCAAGACATTTACTGGTCTATTTCAGGAATTTCGTGATGTGTTTGCATGGTCATATGAAGAAATTCTTGGCATCGATCCTAGCATTGTGGTACATGAAATACCAACGTATCCGCACGTGAAGCGCGTTCACCAACGGGTTCGCCCAGTGCACCCTAGGAAGGCCACTGCTATTAAGGGTGGAGCTGAAAAGCTCCTCAAAGATGGGTTCATCTATTCCATCCCCCTTATAGATTAGGTGTCCAATATTGTCCCGGTGACTGAAAAATAGGGCATGATTTGCATTTGCATGGATTATCAAGATCTTAATCGTGCCTGTCCTAAAGAAAACTATCCTACTCCCTTCATTGATCAAATCATTGATTAATGTGCTTGGAGCGAGATATTTTCCTTTATGGATGGTTTTTCTAGTTATAACCAGATCAATATTGCACTGGTCGACCAAGAGAAGACAACGTTTATTTGCCCATGGGGTACGTTCGCATACAAGAAGCTCCATTTCAACCTAAAAAATGTTGGAGCCACATTTCAACGGGAAATGTCCTATGCGTTTCATGATATTTGCAACATTGTCCAGCCTTACTTGGATGACCTTCTTGCCCATTCTTGTAAGCGCTAAGATCAACCAAACCATCTTTGACAGATTTTTCTATGTTGCAGACACTATAACATTAAGTTATATCCTCACAAATGTGTTTTCTGCGTGAAATTAGGATGACTCCTTGGCTTCATTGTTTTCAAGGACGAAATTTTCCCGGATCCTCTAAAAGTCAAGGCCATTGTAAATTTAACCCCTCCATCTTCACTGCGCCAACTCTGGAGCTTCTAAGGAAAGGCCAATTTTCTTTGTCATTTTATACCCAACTATGCCGAGATAGCTATAGGATTTACCCAGTTTCGCAAACAAGGAACGCCCTTTGCATGGGACGAGGTGGCCCAAAAATCTTTTGATGATCTTAACGTCTTCCTCATAAATGCTCCTCTATTGCATCCACCAGACTATTATCGAGATTACTTCCTTTACCTAGTTGTAGCCCCTAGCACCATTGCTATGGTGTTGGTTCAAGACGACGACAAAGGCAGCAAAGATGTGATCTACTACCTTAGTCAGAATCTCCTCGCCATTGAAACATGTTATGCACATGTCGAGAAGTTGGCTTTGGTTGTCGTTCAGGTTGCTCAACGTTTTCGGCACTATTCTTTTACGTACGACTACAATGATTTATGAATGCAACCCTATGACCTATATCCTAGTTGTCAGTTTCTAGGGGGTAAGTATTCTAAATGGGTTGTTATCCTTCAAGAATTCGATTTGGTCTTCATTACGCCCAAATCTAAGAAGTCACTTGTTTTCACTGAATTTATTTGTTCCCTTCCCTCCGAAGCTCTCCCTGCTGGTGCATATGAACAACTTCCAAATGAGACCCCTTTCCTGATTAGCACCCTTGATCCATGGTACAGTGATATCATCATGTATCTCCAAACCTCGATGTTCCGGTCCACAATGACCAAGGATGATTGTCAAAGGATTCAGCATCATTCCCAACCTTATCGTATTATTAGTGATACTTTATACTATGTCGGCGTTGATTCCGTTCTTCACCGATGCCTCACGATCGAGGAAGCTGAAAGAGCTCTCAATGATTGCCACTCTGGGGCATGTGGTGGTCATATTTCTGGTTATGCTACAGCTCAAAAAATCCTTTGTGTTGGTTATTTCTGGCCATCTATCTTCAAATACTGCATTCTTGCTATCTGCAAGTGTCACAAATTCCAAATTTACCAGCATAAGATGCACGCCCCACCTACTCACCTACACCTCGTCATTACCGTTGGTCCTTTTGGCAAATGGGGCATCGATTATATGACATGTAACCCTCTTTTAGCCGGGGTGCATGCCTATATTATCGTCACTATGTATTATTTCACTAAATGGGCTGAAGCGATGCCTACATATTCGGCAGATGGTAAGACGAAAATTCAATTCCTTTTTAACCATGTTATTTCCAGGTTCAGCATACCCCAAGCCATTGTCACAGACCATGGATCCCATTTCAGAGATTATATGATGGCAAAACTGACATCCGCATTGGGCTTGTGCCACAATGGCTCGACCCCATATCACCCTCAGGCCAACGGCCAAGTTGAAGCTGTGAAGAAGGTTTTGGTCACCATGCTTCAGCGTACTATTGGGATGCACAAGTAAAGTTGGCATCTCATGCTTTTTTCAACTCTATGGGCCTAACGAGCTTCAACCAAAGAAGTAACTGGTTTCACACCATTCCAACTGGTCTATGGTTTGGAAGAAACATTGCCGATCAAATGTGAAATTCCTTCGCTCAAGTTGGTTGTTGAAATCCTACCTGAAACATCACCTCAAGAGGAAAACCTCTTATATTTAGAGTGACTAGACGAGACTCGCTGTCTAGCTGCCTTGGTCATCGAAGCACAAAAGAAACAGGTCAAATCCCATTTCAATCAGTCGGTCTCCCCTCACACTTTCTCTGAGGGTGATTTGGTCCTGCTATACAACCAAGCTAATGATAAGTTGGGGGTAGACAAGTTTGAACCTATGTGGCATGGGCCCTATATTGTAAAATGTGTTTTGCATAAAGGAGCCTATGAGCTTATTGATTACGAAGGAAATCCTCTTGATAAGCCCCTATATGGGATTTACCTCAAAAATTACTATGCTTATGTCATCTTACATGGTTATGTACATTAGTGTGTGATTCATTTATGTAAAATGTGGTTTTGTGTGATAGTTTTCAAACAACTTTCTTGTTTACTATGCTTTTCTTGCTTTCCAGATGTCTGCATCTCCTCACATTGGTTTCACTGATGGTGCTTGCCGAAGTACCCGGAACCTATCATCTATGGCATGGGCTATCTACAACCATAATGGTGAGTTTATTGACCTTCAAGGTATCTGCCTAGGGCACACAACCAACAACCTTGCTGAATACAGTGCGGTCATCGAACTGTTATCAAAAGACGTCACCCTAGGCATTAGAGAATTGGTTGTGAACCTAGATTCACAGCTTGTCGTTCTTCAACTCAATGAGAAATATTCTGTCAGGAACCCTCAAATATTATGAATGTATCTCCATATCCATCTATTGGAAAGACATTTTGATTATATTACATATCATCATATTCCTAGACGCATGAATACATTAACAGATGCATTAGCTAATTATGTGTTGGATAGACATTTACGGAACACGTAAAAGATAAGACAAACCATTTGTACCATAATAGACAGGATAATACAAAAATATCTATATGTGAGAATGTTTGATACACTAGAACCCAAAAAATAATATGTGTGTATATAATAACATCAGCGGCTCACAAGCCTCGTACATCCGTGGCACGCAGGCCTAAAAAAATATGTAGGTACTGGACCTAGAAACTACTCAGCATGGTGGTCATGATAGCATGAGATAGCTCGTGCGACACGACTCAACAGTCTATGGATCCGATCTGAGACTCGCACTGTGTGCCTTTGGTACATCCGAGGCATGTTCCTATCCAAACATACTCCAGGATACCATGAGTCAACCCCTCGAGCTTCCTTGCGATCTCCTCCTCGTTATCGCTCCCTTCCTAATGAGGGGCGACAAATCAATAGGACAGGGGACACGCCTGGATATCAGGGACATCTCAGCTAGCCACTCTGGTCTAACATCTACATAGAGAAAAGAAATTTTATAAGCATGGATATATCAAAACAAAAAATAACATCAAAATCAAAAAAATTGATTTGTATCTTTTTCATCGAAGTCCTCTCCATCTGGTAAGGGCATATTTGGGTCTGCATGGAAATCAGTGCCACTGTATGGCTAGTCCTCCATGATGATCATCTGTCGTCATAGCCATGAGAAGAATGCCGGTTGGTATGACATATGCTGACCACCAGTTATCCTGGGCATCAAACGACTCCAGGGGCCCATCTGCGGATTGCATGGTGCAGGAGGATCAACCTCAGTCAACTGAGACTGGAACAACGGCACTCGTTCCAGGAAAAAGGTCACAAGTACTGTTCCAAAGCCAAATTGCTTCAGATTCCATGCGTTGGCCTTAGACAACTAGCGCTTGATGTTCATCTTCATGGCCTCTGCCCAGCTGAAGAACCGTAGGAGTTGTGCAGTAAATAACATAAAGGAACTTCGACTTGTTAGTCTCATGTTCTATCTAGGACCCCACCACTCTATTGATAGTCAACATAAGCACCCTCAGTGTCAAATACCACACACTAGAAATCTCTATCTTCCCACTCTTGGATTTTAGGGCCTTAGGACAATGTTTGGCAAGCAGGGAAGATATGCTTTCCCCGATTGGACGTGACCCATACAAGTTCACTGGCTCACCTTTGCGAGACAATCCAGTGATGAAGTAGATATCTGAAGTTGTCAACTCTAGCTCCTGGTCCCCAATGACAAAATCTCATGATTGATGTCCCAAAGGCTTATCAAGTGTCGAAGCAGCTTGGGCTGGGCCTGCATCCCTAGTGTAAGGAAGAATTTGAGGAGCCCGCAAGTCCTACAAGCCTCCAAGATATTTGGATCATTCAATGCCTGGGTGTCAACATCTTCATGTTCTGTTTCCTTCCAATCCACCATTTTCAATAATTTCTCTCTTGCAAAAGCCATTTATTTGAGTCAATCATCAATTTTGGCACATAAAATTCAAGTTTTAATGGTCAGTTTTTGAGAAAAGAGGATTTTTCCCTATTCACGGCGCCAACGTGCCTGTTTTAGAAATAGTCAAACCAATCGGTGGGGATGGTCATGCAAGTAACCCTGGGCCGACGCGATCTCGTGCCCGGAAATCGCGCCAACCGAGGGCAAAAAAATTTCTCAAAAGCCTCCCTAAAAATCCTAAAAAATGTCTAAAAACAGAAACGAATAGCATGAAAATGGAGCTCAGGGCTTTGACCGTTACTTGGAACTAACGACTCGTCGATTGACCTCCTGGATCTCGCATAATTTGCTCCGAAAAAACTAGGGCAAAAGTGGGTAAAAATTCTTCATTGCAAAGGTAAAATGGTAAATGGTAAAAATATATTTACTTTTCCCCTTTTTATTCTTTTTTCATGAAAATATCAAGTTTTGTAAATATTTTTGACCTATTTTTTCTCAAGGACTTGATAATACACTTTTCCTTTCTTGTGCAGTGACAGGTGATAGATGTTCGACGACGGTGATGAGTCACATTTGAACTCTTTTCTCGACTTGTTAAACTCATATGAAAAGCTTCCTGAGTATTTTTCCCTTTTTGACTTGTTAAAGAGAATAAAAAAGTGGGGTCTACTTTTAGCTCTTTTCCAACCCTTTAAAAGCGAAAATATGGTCGAGCCCTTTGTCATTTCAAACTCATTAATGGATGCGAGGCACTATTTACAAAAAAGGTACTCCTTGACTGAAATGGTCAAGCGGTTCTCTCAAGTATTTTTTTCTACCTTTTCGGGCTCGAGAGACACAAATGTACGAAAAGGGACCATGTGGATTTTTCTTTTATGTGTCTTTTTCGAACTCTCTAAACAAGAAAAATATACCAAGTTACAATTTTTTCAGACTCGTTAAACTATTAAATGACATCAGAATCATTGCCATGATGAACACAAGCTTCTCCTTCCTATGGCTCGTTAAACTTAGTAGGTCAGATTCATCTGAAGTATGAACCTACAATGCAAGCATATGCTATCCCCTTCAAGCTTGGGATTAAAAAATAATTGGGGTACTCACCAGAAATGGTGGGGGAAAATTTTCAAATCTATCAAGTCGTGTTAGCAGCTTACTCTTGAACATGACACTCTTTGCTTCGGTCAGGTTGGAACATCCTGCTTAGTATCATTGAACTTCCTGGGTTTGGGCCATTCATCTTTGCCTTCCATCTAATCTCTGCCACGTCATCATGACCACTGATCCTATGGATCCAAAAGCTGCCAAAATTCTAGTTGTGTCACCGATATGTTCAAGAGTTTCCCTTCTGTAGTTACATTTACCTTTGTTTCTCTATATCATCCAAAAATCATTTTGCATCCTCTCGTCCCGTGTTGATGATGTGGGATTGATTAAGGCCCTCCTTTGACATAGTTTCTTTCCATTGACTTCAAGTCATTGTCTAGAAGTTGACTGAGAGACTCCCTTCCAGTACCTTAGAGCTTGCATGCCTTAATGAAAATTTCTCCGCGCTCGACGACAAGTTCACATCATTGGCTTTTGATTGAGTGATTTCACGGGTGTTCGACTTCAGTTTCTGTATTCACATTCCATGAATTGTGTTGATAGTACCTTGAGGGCCATTGTCATTATTGGTGGTTTCTCTCGTGTTTGTTAACAATTTACATCATTGACTAGTAATCAAGCGACTTTCTAGCATGTTCGACATCAACACATCTATTCACATGCTAGAATTTGTACTTTGATCGGGTCGTGCTAGAGAGCAAGACCCTGGACTCAGATCACAAAATTTCCAGGTTGCAAAGTGGTGTGCCATGGTTATGATGATATGCACGTCTCTTTCAGATGGATGGCTACTACTAGACCATGGGTTATCATATGCGATCCTTCTCATTATTGGATGGATGCGACCATACCTTGGTTTCATTATGATCCTCTTTGATGGATGGCTGCGCCCATACCTGGATCCATTTACTTGATCATTCTCTGGATGGCTACGTCCATGCCATGATTCATGTATCATTTGATAAAGATCTCAATTTATGTGTGTATCTATATATATTATATATATATATATATATATTTATATATTATATATATATATATATATATATAATATATATATATATATATATATATATATATTATCTGTACTTTCTTGCAGGTTTTCCGATGGCAGATTGGTTCCCTGCACTAATTTATAAAGCATTTCATCCCCCACTCTGGTTCGGCCTTCATGCTTTAGGGGGCATCTATTACACAACATTTTGTCACTGTCCCTATACTCCCCGTTCCTTGATCCCGGAGGACCTCTACAGTGAACCCTGCATGTTTTTCCTTCATGAAGAAACTCCCATTATGTCCCTTTTCATGAGTAGATCATTTCCCTTTTGCACCATTTCCCCTGAAACTTCTGTTTTGCCCAGTTTACAAGGTTGGTGCTAATGACCTTTGTCTACCCCGCACCGATGTGTAGAGATTAGCACTATTCCCCACACTGATCGGTGCTAATGAACTGTGTTCCAGTCATGCCAGTCCTCTTATGGAAAGTTTTTTAAATTAGAGCTGAAGCTTCCAACTCTAGAAGCTTCGTAATGGAAGTCTGGTAAATGGTTTTGCCGGATGGGGTAGAGGATTACAGTTTGGGCTCCTTTCCCCTATAATGATGGAACTTCCTCAAGGGATAAGTCCTTCTCCCATGAGAAGAGTATCCATCTCCCATCCATATTTCCTATATAAACCTCCCTTCTTCCCAAGCACAAACTAGTTAGAGTGTTGGCTGAGTGTGAGTATACTATTTTGATTAGAAAAGCAACATATTACTAGTTGTAGACATCTAGTTGTTTGAGGGAGAAGTGTGTTGGGTTTGGAGGGACGTCTAAGGGAAGAGCCTTTAAACTATTATTGTTTGAAGCCATCATGGAATGCTAACAGATGTGTGTGGGAACGTGGTCTTGTCAGAAGAATACTGCGATGTCAAGACGAATGGTTGTAATCTCTCTTTGATATTAATATATGCAACTATCGATTGATTTCCTACATGTTTTGTAATATTAAATATTCGTATCTTGATGCTTCTTGACTCATTAAGTAGGTTGAATTGCAATTTGTCTATTATTATGTTTGTGTGCTATTGTTGTTTACTTATTTCAGGAACTTGAAGAAGGAAGCGAGAGATTGCTGGAATGAGCAAGAAAGGACACCATCGAGTAGGATAAACGACCAAGAGGTAGGCCCTCTCGATTGATTCTAACCTAAGGAAATATTCCATAGAATGTATCTATTGTGGCTAGGCCCATTATCAGGCTAGAGGAATTCGTTCATGTCCACACTTATAATTTTACTTCACCACAAATTGGTGACTTCGCTGGGGAGATCCCATCTTCTGTTTGTTTTGGATTTCAAGATTTCATGAAAACTTTGCTAGTTTCATGTTTTCCCTTTGGTTCTGTTTCTTTTCTCCTGCTCACTGGCCTAAGTCTAAAATTCACAGTAGCAGATCTGATCCTTAATTTGATATTTTAATTTTATTTTTCCCTAGTTCCATCAGACAACGCATTTAATCAGCTGACAGTCACTCCAACCAACGTTGATTGCAGAGGAATAGTCGCGCCAACCAGTCTCTATCGCTTGTTTCCAGTTAGGGAGTCACGCCGATCCCTGTAAGTGAAGATTAGGGCTAGACCCCTAATCTTGGCCAATGTGTTCTTCTCTTGTGTTTTTGACCTCGTGATCCCTTTTGACTATTTTCTCCCTTATTAGGAAGCTACTTTTCATTTGGTTTTGCTTGCTTGTTGGCTTGTCATCTTGCTGTTTGATTGAAAAAAGTCATTGAATGGCTAGCGACACTAGGACATCTAGCTAGTTGTCCATTCAACAACTTGTGGACTCATCAAGTCTGGTTCTGGGCATGTTTGCTCCTTGCATTTTTTTTTTGGTACCTCTTACGACTTTGACCCTTGTTTTCACAAGTTTGAAAAACTTTAGTTTACTAGTTTGAATATATTTTTCCGACATAGATTACATTGTTGGTCTTGTGTTTGGTAAAGTCAGTGTTTCATTGATCTGAATGAACTTCTCTTTTCATGTTTGCATCTGCTTGAAGAGATCATAGTCTCGGTTTTTTTTCACTAAAAGATTGTATGTGAAAAGTTTATTTCATTGTTTCATGAGAAAATATGAAATTCTAGCTTGTTGCATCATTATGATTTGCATCTATTAGAAACTAGAATTGCATCAGCATTTGGAAAAGGAAGAGAAATTTTTTCATTTCGAAAGGACTACTAGATAAGTTCTTGTCAGGAAATTAAAAATTGGAATGCATTTTTCATTAGTTTATTTTTTGAAAAAGTGAATTAGTGAAAGATCATTTCATTTTTAGTTGCTTTATTGTTTGCATTTGATTGAGTAGTTTCTACCCTCTCTAGTGTAGGCATTTCATCAAATTGAAAGGGTCTTGACCCATTTAGTTGCATTTTAGGTTTTTCGAGTAGCATTGCTAAAACCTGAAAAATGAAACTTAACTCAAGATCAACTCTAAAATGAATTCAATTAAGCTAAGGCGCATTTGACATTAACGATCATATCGAGAAGGTCTAGGCTAGAGACGTGTTCTGATGTTTGTAAACCTAGCAGCTGTTGTTAGCTTTGGAATTAGACATCACTAGCATAGATTTGTGCTCCCTATACCATCCAGTATATAACGGGAGACCCCACTAGGCTGCAATCCTTTTATCCTTAGGAAGCCGAGTTGTCCACCTTGCAAACGTGATACACCAAACATAACTTTCGGGGAGATTTCTTGCTCGTACTTCTTGGTTCGCCAGGAGGTATTCTGCAGTTCATGGTTGCCTAGTAATCCTATTTACCTAGATCATCTAGAGTAATCATTTTATATTTTTGACTCATTAAACTTAAAATATCATTCAAGCACTTGTCCTTTCGAGCTCATTTCCAATCGAAAGTGATAGAGTCATCTTTTTTTCTTTCTTGACTCTTTAAAAATGAAAGAACATCAGTCTTTTATGCGTCTTAATAATTGGTTGCCTGCGATCCAAAACATCTTGTTAGTCTTTTTTATCAAATCTTGAGTTCCCTTAAAAGAACATTTTAAAGCCTTGAAGTTACTTGTTTTGTCGACTAAGACAAGGTCATCGTGGCTGAACCCTCTGGTTCACCCAATTCCTCTTCCTCTCCTCGATCTGAAAGATTGCTTGAGGAGCCATTTCCTGAGTTATCAGAGTCACTTGAGGACCAAAATTTTGAACTTGCAATTGTTTTGAGTGTTCAACCATTGTCATCTCATCCTCCGCCTACTTTTGATTCAGGGTCATCTGTTGATCTTGGCCCGAAATCTCTGGATAATCCTATTCCAACTCCAGAGAACTCGCTGACCACTGATGGTCAACTTGGAATGGTTATCTTTTCTCTGAATCCTCTATTTGAAGTTATTGAGATATCATCACAGTGTACTTATAGTCCATATGACCAACTGGGTGTTCCTTTGCAACTATCCCCTAGTACACGTTCAACCATTTGTCGTCATTTGTTTTCAGACATGGAACTCGAAGGCGATGCTCTAGTCACTTCTTTAGATGAGTTCAAAGTTTCTACTCCACACACTGTTGAGAGAGAAGAATTGCAACTACAGTTTCTTCCTGAGCGATTCCCTTATTCGGAAGGTATTCCCACCAGTTTGCCACCCAGATATGTGTCTTTAGGACACTTAGTTTTAGGCAAACCTAGTGCCTCATCACTCTACCATAATTCTATTTGGGCATCATGTGTCAGGCCTATGTTAGGGTTGTTCGTCATGAACACGACTTCCCAACCATTCGTTACTTCAGTCTCGATGCAACCCACTGCCCCAAACGTTCTTGTATCATCGATCCCAGTTACACGTCAGGCACAACCGATAGTTTCAAAGATTGTTTTCGTCATTTCTTCTGTCCCATTAGTCAATCGCCAGGTTGTGAGACCACCTGGGGTGTAGAACCTGAATGTCTCTATGGTGTCAGGTGCCACTAATGTGAGCAGCTCACAAGCTCACATTCTTGGTATAAAACAACCCTCTTCTGGTCTTATTTATAACCCTGCTGACCCCATTGGATCAAGAAATCTCCAATACCAATAGGTTCAGAATCCTGGTGGTCTGTCTGGATTGAGTAATGTTCAATATCAGTAGCCCTATGGGGCTCAAGTCCAATATCAAAATCCTCATGTTCCATATAGTTCTCAAGTATTGGTTAATCAACCTTACACCCTCGAACCTTTGCAGTACATCCAGCCTGGCTACGGGCAGATTTAGTTCGGTAATTTCTCAGGCACTGTTCAAGTACCCTTGCAATAGAAATGAAAACCTTTGCACCAACCAGGGAAGCCTTTGTTTCCACAAGGGCAACCTTTGTTGCATCAAGGGTTTTCCGTGCAACAGCAGGGGAAAATTATCCCATAGCAAAGTCACTTGCAACAACCGCAAGGTCAGTCCATTCAATAGTTGCAACAGGCCGCACAATAGCAGACGCAATATTCTTTGCATACCTCTCAACCCATACCCTCATAGGGCCAACCTCTACAGCTCGAGGGACAAATTTTGCAAATGCAAGGTCAGCCCTTGCAACAACAAAACCAACCTGGGTAGCAACAACCCTTGTATACATATCAACAAGGTCAACCCTTGCAGGGATAGGGTCAAGGTCAAATCGTGTAGCCATAGGTGCAAAATCCTCTTGTCCAGGGTCAGCAGGTTCAGAATCCTGCCAGCCAAGGGCACCAAGTACAAAGCCCGTATGTCCAAGGGAAACAAGTGTATCAACCTTATGCCCAAGGGCTGTAGGTACAAAACCCTCTTGTTCAGGGACAACAGGCCCAACAACCCTATGTTCCAGGACAACAGGTCCCATACCCATATATCCAAGGTCAATAGGCTCAACAGCCTTTTAACCCATACAATGCCTATGAGCAACTTGTTCATGGACAGTTCAAGGTATTCAAGGTCCGAATTCTCCCTATGGTCAAGGTAATCTGCAATGGGGGCAACCTCATATGCCATATGGCCAAAATACCCCATTGTGGGGTCAAAATCCCTATCAGTAGTGATGGGCTCCTCCTTATGGGCCCACCTATCGACCTCCCATGCCTTTTAACACTTAGTTACCTTTCTTGGCTACACTCAAGTTTCCGAATGTATCGTGTCTTACAAATGATCCGATTCTTCATTCATCGTACTGGCCTCCAGTGTCAACCAAGATATCAAGTGATTTCCCAAAGTTCGATGGAAAAGCTAAAGAATATCCTTAGGCCCATGTGATGACATATCACCTTTGGCGCTCATCGAACTCATACGTGGATGATTCCATTCATCTTTATCTTTTCCAACGAACCCTCACAGGTGCCGCATCGAAATGGTACATCGAGATACCTTGAAGTACTTTCCATGACTTCAATTCGTTAGCCATCTCTTTCCTCACACATTTTCAGCTACCGGTTTGTTATGAAACTGGCACTTGTTTTCTCACATCACTTAAGCAAAACACTGCGATGAACATCTCTGATCATATCCATGAATGGAGACGTAGATGTCACTTGATCAAGTTTGAGATAGCTGATCAATTGCTCACTAAATGGTTTACCAAATCATTCGTAGCCCCAATTTCTCATGATATAGCTATGGGTGGATGCATCACTGAAGAGCAAGCCATTTCCCATGCCCAGTACTTGGATCTAGTTTACTCTCAGCCTGGCACCTTATACAAATTTCTACCCAATGCTCCATGGCTATCATCCGATCCTGTAGCATCAAAGTCACCAACTGTTCCTCCTGTTGATGGCGTTATTGGTTCAGTATCCTAAGCCCTTCCTAGAAATTTTTATAAACAAAAGTCAGTCTTGAATACTGGTCCTAATAGTTCATCTCAAAATCTGACAAGCCCTGGAAAAACCTCAGAGTTCCATGCTGTCCAGTCTACCATAGTGGACAAATCCTTGAAAGGGAAAAAAAAAGGCAAAGGCAAAGCTAAAGTCGATGCCCGAAAACAGGGTCCTCCCAAATTGTCTGCTAGCTAATATTCGTAATGGAATCCTAAGTATCTCTGCCTCATTTGCGGGGAGGATCACTATACTAAGGACTGTCCACGACGATCCAAAGCTAGTCACCTTCTCAGAGCGACCCCTACTATCCTTAAAGAGCCATTTCCATCTCAGCAGAATCAGATGGTAGAACAACCCCGATCTTCTTCCTCTAGATCTCAAGTGTTCATGATGAGTATGCCCATTAATGTGTTTACCCGATCGAAAAAATATCAAACGCCAGCTCCGACAGGTAGGAAAGAGAAAGAAGCTTCTCCTTCTTCTTCCACCCTGAGTTCTGGCCCTCTGCAAATCGAGCGCTGTAACCCTGATTCTTCTACGTGGCTGCCCTCTCGAGGTGTGCTGCGGAAATCCTCGTATAATCCCAACGCCCAAGATGCTCAACACTATAATATTTTTGAGGATTTGTCCCAGGCGCCATCAACCATGTCAGCTCTCGAGGTACTCTAAAGATGCCCATGGTAGTGGAAATATTTGCTGTCAGCTATCGGGGAATCGATCCCATCGATTCCAATTTGATATGTTTCGATCTAGAGAACCATGTTCCACGGCTCCCTTATCAGATTGCCTTTCTTATCTAGGTAATAATTAACGATAATACCATCCACTGCACTGTCATAGATGAAGTTGCTTCCACCTGCATCATGTCAACTGCATGTTGGAAGGCTATTGGTTTCCCTGCACTGAACCAGTCTCTAAACACTTTGGAAGCCTTTGATGGGTGCGATTCGTGACCCTTTGATGTCTTACCTAACCTTTCCATCACCCTGGAAGGAAAGACAGTGCAATTCAAAGTAGAGATTGTTGACCCTAATCTCAATTATAATCTTCTACTCTACTGAAGTTGGAATCATGCCATGCATAATGTGGCCTCCTCTTTATTTCGTGTGATCTATTTTCCCCAGCAAGGGAAGATTGTCACCGTCGATCAATTGTCTTTCTTTTCTTCTTCCTCCTCGGATGGCAAGATTCCATACGTCAAGCACTCTGGTGCTCACTATGAATGTGTGGGGTTAGGTATCTTTCCACTCCCACCTCATCATGTTGCCTCTATCAACATGGTCTCAGTCAAATCTAATCCCTGGGTCATACCTGCACCAGATCTTGTTGATTCTTAGTGCGAGGTCATGCCACTTAGTCCAGCCGAAGTCAATTACATGGAAATTGTTTCAGCTTCGAACTCTGCATCCTCTGATTCTCATATGTCGGAGACCTCTCTTGATATTTATTCTCAATCCCACAGGCTTGTTACTTTGAAATCATATGATCCCATAGCCGAGACCTTCCTTAGTCTAAGTTAAATAAAGAAACAATCAGATAGTTTTTTGTTTTCAAGAGTTAAAATTGGAAAAATGATTTATACCATAAAACGATAAATTGAATGGAGTAATAAATTGACAAGTTCTTTCCTTCTCTATTTGAAGAAAATACATTTATATGAACTACATGATCCCTTTCTACCACAAGAAAACTCTAATTCTGGTAGCACCTCAAAACCACTACTCCCTTGAAAACTTTTCCTATCCAAATTTGTGAAGGATTGTATCATACAATCCAAGAGGGATAAAATAGAATAGAACCCATAGAAACAACTCATATTAATCAAAATCCTAAAGTCAGAGATATCTTAGAAAACTATCATTGGCTAGGGCTCTTTGAAAAATTGACAAGGTATGATGATGAGATTGCCCTAGAATTTTGTCTAAACTTACAACATCCTAAAGGCCATGAGATAGTAACTGCAGGTAAGGGTTTGATCTTATATCTTGATGATGACTAATCAACAAAGTCACTACCATTCCCAAGTGGACTAAATGGAGTAAGGAGGAGAGACATGAAGCAATCATTACAAAAATAGGATTTTTCCTCCCTAATGAGAAAACATAAGAAGATAAGAATGGGATTAGGAGGGAAAGCCTACCACACCCCTATGATGAGGTTGTATATCATATCCTTAAATATATTTCTTGTGAAGGGAGATTAAGCATTGTATATGCTTATCAATTTATGTTCTTGTATCAACTCATATTCCAAGTTGAGCTTCCTATCCATGAGAGGCTTAGCATCACAAATTTTCTCCTTCAATCCATGAAAGAGATGAGCACAAATATAAATGAGAGGAAACACAAATACTTGGACCATTATGGCCTCATCAAGTTAATAATCATGGATTCATTGTAACACCTTCAAAACCTTATTCCTTAGACATATTTTGTTGACATGGATAAAAAATTCTTCTTAGTGGCCTAATATAAATGATCAAAACTAGAGGAAGAGTTGGGAGAGACATAATTATCAAATCCACAAAAATATTTGGTTGAGTTATCAGAAATAGGGGTAGAAACAGAGGTAGAAACAAATTCAATAGAGCACTGGGCTGAATTTGTAGCCCAAATGATAGAATCTTAGGCAGAAATAACAAATCCTTAAGAGGGATTGGAAAAGCCTTAAGAAGAGATTAAAAAACCACGAAAGAGGTTGACTAAGAAAATGAATAAGGAGGAAAAATAAATCCATGTAGCATAAAAAGGAGGCGAATAAATTTTCAAGGAGGAAGAAAAGGAGATTGTTGCTACATTGAAAACCCCTAGCACTCCATCAAAACCCAAGGCTAGAAAACCCACTCAACCACCTACTTACTATAGGAGAAGAGAATGTACCAAAGTGAGATTTAATGGAAAACCTAGGTCTCAATCTCCCACTCCTATAACCATTGAAGAAACCTCTAACTCCGAGAAAGAAGAGCCTCAGAACATAGAAGTGAAAAACCAATGACATTAGTGGTGCACATAACAATTACAAATGAACCTTATGAGGAAAAGAAGTTACAATTACAACTAGAGGAAACAATTTCTTAGCTTGCAGGGCTATAGGAACAAACAACAGAGCTATAGGAGCAACCTATAGAGCTATTGGAAATTTATATAACAACAAATAAACTAACTCGAAGAGAACACAATTTCTTCTATTCTTGGATTGAGGTAGGTAAAATACTTCCTATACACTTAGCACCACAATTATTCCTTAAGGTTGAAGAAGAGAAGGCTAAGACTCACAAATGGAAGAAAATTGCATAATCAAAGGGAGTTGTTTATGTTGGAAAGATGGAGGTTGAAATGAAAAAGTTGAGAGAAGAGATGGAAGTCCTCAGATTTGATGAAGCCAAAATAATGGACTACATGGAAAGAGGAAACAAGCAACTAAAAGCCCAATTACAACAAACACAAATATTATTGCAAGAAAAAGAAACTCAAGTTGCAACCCTAGAGACAAAGTTGGGCACCGTGGCACATATTTATTTCAAAGTAGTAATTGCATGAAATCATCCAAAAAATACTCTTTTAAGGAGAAGTGGTGCCAATTTTGTTACCAGGAATAGTGTCCACTCGGATAGTGCTATTCCCACTAAGATGGGTGGCTATCTTAGAAACAAACAATTAAAGTCTACTTTCGTTTTCTTTTATGAAAATAGACAAGAGGAGAACCAAGAAGACCAACCTTAGTCTTGCGCTTGATTTCCTCTCCTTCTTGACAGAGCTTCGCCGCTTCTTCTTCATCTGCCCAGCTTCAAAGAGAACCTGTGGAATCACAGCAACATACTACTATCAAAGAAACAAAGATATATATTCATAAATAACACAGGACTGGATGTATGTTAACCATATGAATGCATATATAAACAAGTACACAAGAATATGGAAGAAAACTAGAATAGCTTTATTAAGATGAAAAGTAGCAAGAGGATTA
>APFE030443987.1:2982-24228 GCA_000404065.3 Pinus taeda | reverse complement strand
TGCCTCAGACTTTGGCACTCTAGCTTTGCCACTGTCGCTCCATCACCCCTCGCTTCAACCGACACCCGTCATTTCGCTACTATCATTAAGGGCTCCTGTAGCCGTATGTGATCCAAGAGTTTAGGCATCTCAAGGATCCTGCCCGTCATGTAGTCCTCTCGACTACAACTCCATGTCGCCCCACCTATCCTCCAGAGGCGCATAAGCACTTATGGCACAATCGTCATCCTCGCCTTCCTTGTCAGCTTTCGCTGGAGCACCCTTCGAGTCAGATGCTTCCTCCTTGCCCTTCTCCTGGGGCACTGAGTGGTATAATGTCCAAGTTCCCCACAATTGAAGCATCTGACCTTGGTTATATCCTTCTTCTATCTCTTCTGCTGCCCTTTCTATCCCGATGACGTGAGAGTTGCATCCTCCTCCTCCTCCTTCTTGACCCAGGCTCCTTTGTCGCTACTCCCTGCCTTGGTAAATCTCCTGATCTCTTCCTGTCGAAGAGTTGCCCACATGTCCTCCCAACTAGGGAGAGTCGCTCTGCCCAAGATACTCTAGACAAATGTCTCCCAGTCCGCGGATACTACATTTAGGGCAGTCCTGACCATGAACTCAGGATCTAGTGTAGACCCCACAAAAGTGAACTGGTCTCTAATCCCTTGCAACCTGAGGAGGAAGGGATCAATCTCTTCTCCCTTCTGCATCTGGTACAGTCTCAGTGGATTTTCTAATAGCATCTTCCGCTGGATGGAAGTGCCCTGGTACAAGGTGGTCAGCGTCTCCCACATCTCCCTTGTTGTTTCCTTCTCAGCAATGTGTGGTACTACATGATCTTTGACCCTATCTAGGATCATGCACTTGGCCTTCCCCTGGGCCTCCTAGTACTTTTTCAACGGATCAACGTCGACCGGAACAGTAACTACTTTCAAGGCATAGTCTTTGACGCGATTCTTGTCTAGGACTACCAAGAATTTGGCTTTCCAGATGACAAAATTGGATGTTGCATCCAATCTGTCCTGATCGCTCAGTCCATTGACCACCATCTCTGCTCAAAAAATAGGACTGGTTCTCTTCTCCCTCTCTTGTTATTAATCTAGCAAGACTCGGATCTGGATTTCTTCAATGCTAGAAATCCTCTAAGAAACAAGCTCCTCTAGACTCCCTCTGAGTCCTGATTTCCTTCACGGAAATCCTCCGGCCAAATGTTGAATCACTCCTCTCCAATCCTCCTTTGCTGCTACAAACCGGATCTAGATTTATTTGGCTAGAAATATGTCAAGGCAGTGACTCCCTCTACCTTGGCTCTGTCTCCACAAACATTGTTTTGCACCAACAGCAACAGCGTCCCACCAGCTCCTCAGATTGAATATGCTCTGCTCCCCCAACCCAGGCAACTGAAGAATCTGAGCTCCTCTAGCTTTGCGCAACCACTGCGTGAGCTAGATTAGCTCCTCTTGGCCACTATGCGAGTCCTTCCTGGTCCAAAAAGTTGACGTGGCTATGCGTGAGCCTGATTTTCCCCTCTCTGCTTCTACGTTGGCCTAGACAGCTGACACAGCTACTATGTGGGCTCCTCCCGACTACTGCGTCACCCTCACCTGGGTCAGAATGCTGACGCAAGCATTACGTGAGCCTCTGTGTCACCTCTTTTGCTCTACGTCACTCTCCCTCTGCGTCTTTGGCTCTGGAACAACGTTGTCACTTGGGACAGCTGCTTCTCTGCAGCAAATTCTCAGGATCTCTTAGCTAGTGTCTTCAGTCTCCTATGATCTGTAATGCTCTCATACCATGTGAAAATTTCTGAATCTACACATCAGAAATCCTACTGCAATCATTGGCTTATCATCTCCTACTTACTCTTTACATTCAACAATTTATTTAATTATATAAACAACGATGAAAACACCATTGCAGACTACACATACATACAAATCATAAACTGGAAATATAATGAAACAATCACACAAGACACACTATTATTTTTCGACAATCGTCCCCAAAAAAACCCAATTTGGGAAAACCAGTGCAGCATATAGAGGGTTTTTCTTATTAAGCAGACTTTTGAATACAACTAAGGTGCCAAATCCGGCTCACCCAACAAAGAATAAACCCGACAGAAGTACCTCTATCCAGAGACAGATGAAAAAACCCCATAGGGGACTGCATTGTCCCCAATGCTGGGCAGCGATGGCTGCTCCAAGCTTTGTGTTGGAATTACGTCACCTCCTCTAGGAGTTGCATCACTACAACATTGCGTCAGAGCTCTCCCTCTGTGTCACTGCAACACTATGTCAGAGCTCTCCTAGTGCTTCTCTGCCTTTTTGCTATGTATTCTCGGCCTTGGACTGAAGTCCCTCTATCAAACTACCCCTCACTGGAACAAATCACTTGTTCGATTTTCTCAGCGAACCTCACCCCAGAAAAATCAAACTGACTATTCTCTCAAGTGTATCTCCAACTGACCCTCAAGCCTCCTCTTATACTTTTCTTGTCGATGAATCAACGGCCATATTAAGTCCCTAATCAATAGTTAAGAGTAAAACAGACTTGATCCTCGTCTCTTAGAAGTTTCTCACCCATATTCTTCTTCATACCCATTAATATTTTTATTTTCCTAAGTTTAGACTTAGGAACCCATTAAAAATATTAATTATTTTAATAACTCCTTATCCGGGTGGAATTTCTCCAAACTATTTCTGGGTTTTAAAGATCTCATGTGTTCTAGCCCCTCCACAAAATTTCGGAGCTAGAACACATCCAATGCTACCCAAAATCAACAACACCAAATAAGGTTGATTATCTAGCCACCTCTACAAAAGTAGGGAACAGTTTTACGAGACTTGGTCTAGTTAGATATTTGAAGGTGATTCTGGTTTGAAGTATCGATATGCCCTTAACAATTAAGTATGGTCCACTAGGATCCATATATGGTCATTTTCTCTAATGAATGGTTGATTTCACTTGAGTTTCAACAGATTTTTCCAAGTGGTTTTACACAGAACATCAGAGGCCTTGAGGGCACACCCATTCCATGTCTACTCCACATGATGCCTAGGTCATACTACATTTTCGGAGAGCATGATGACCTTGCAGATGCAATGTTTCTCTTCCACAACAAAGTTTTGGGCACTTTAATGATCCTAACAATTGATCAACACCCCAGAGCAGCCTCAAATGCCAAAACATTGAGCTCACTTTCCTTATCTTTGGAAATTCTTGATGATGTACATAGAGGACCCAGCGTGCTCCCATGTTGGCCTTACCATTATTTGATGGGTATGCCTTGATCCGGAGTCCAAATGATGATTATGATCCCCTAGGATGATGAGGGAAGGCTTCTACTACCTCATGCAACCCCAAAGGTAGAGAGAGATTGCACCATGTTGTCTTAATGGCACCCATGGAGATGACGCAGGGCACCCAAAGCTGGCTTTTAGACACATGGAGATGTTTTAAGACTTGATTTGAGGATTCTTCATCAGTTGTTGGTTGGTCATGATGCTTGGAGGTGCATCTAGCCCATATTTTGCACTTTGAGAGCCTTATTACCCCTCAAAGGGCATGATGTAATGCTCAGAGAGGGATTTTGACTCACATGTGGGAAATTAGTGGCATATTTTACTTTATTGATCTATTGAGTTGGCTTGTTAACCATCTACTTCATGTCTACTTAAAATCGAACTTGTTATAGGGCTTTTAGTTAGATTAATGGGTGTGATACACCTCATTAAAGGAGGATCACTCCATTCCTTCCTTTCATCAGCACTTGTGGATTTCCACCTCCTTAGGAGAGCTTGACTTAGCCTTTTTGCTACTCGCTACTTGTGGAGATGTGATCTTTTTCGAGCTATTGCTATTGGAGACTAATTTGTGTATTGGAGATGTCTTTTGGGGATTGAAAGAAGGAAATTTCTTAGAAAAATTGCAAGCATAATTGCATATTTTTAATGGTTTTTAATGTGATGAATATTTGCTAGGGTTTTGTTTTTTATTTTTCCATGTCTAAATGCATATCTTTATTGGAAAATCATGTTTGATAATTGCATGTTAAATTTACTTTCCTTGAATGCCATAGAAGACCACCTAGAGAACTTTCTCCCCTCATAAAAATATAGCTAGCCTTTGCAAGTGAAAACTAGGATTTCCCCCTTACTCCATGCATAGATTTGATATCTCTTCAATTTAGCCCTAAAGACTCCATCACCCAAGTAGGGAAAGCCACTGGGAATCCTTTTGGTGGTTAAAACTAATAATTTTTTTATTTTTTCCTTCCTAATCTCTTTTTCCAATCCCTTTCAGGCAAGCCGCTAGGGCTAGGACATAGGGCCAAATTCAACTAGGGCATATTAGAGGAGAAAGTTTGAGACTTTTGTGGCATGATCTCATCTTGATTGATCTTTTAAACTCAAAAACTATCTCTTTTCGTAGTGAAATTCGCCCTAATGCCATCTACCCTAGGCAATGTGTGCCCTAGTTAAACCCTAACATTAATTAAGGCTTCAACGGGGGGCTTGATTTGAAGATTTTCCATCTCCTTTTGTTGATCTCATCATTAGCAAACCTTTTCTATGTGCTTGTATGCCTAGATACTCTTTTGTTGAGCTACATCTTGAAATCCTATGTGTCAAGTACCTTTCTAAGGCTTTGTTTATGGTATGTTGTTCCTATACATAGAGAATTGTGCCATTTGTCCATTCAAGTACCTTACTTAGCCTTTCACATATATCACCTTGACCCAATTGACTTAGAATACCCTTTAGGTGAAGACTGGGAAGCCCAGCAGGTGGTGAAATTTCACTAAAAAGCAGGAGGATTGTTGAGGTGACAGTGCCAATCCACCTCATTTTTGCATCTTGGTCTGGCTCTTGCCGTGTGAGGCCTCTTGCAGGGTCTGGTAGATTTTGAGGCAGCAGGGAGCGCACTCCCACTTTGAGCGCAATTCCACAAGGCAGGAAGCAAGAGGGGACAGTTCAGGCAACACTGGGCATTGGTTTTTATTATAAGTGCTCATTATGATTGATGTTCTACTGTTTGCATTAATTCCACATTAAAATGCATGAGTAGTGTAACTCACTGTTTTTGAGGTACCCCATCACTTCGAGATCAGTATAGAGGGGTTTGGGGTACATTACATTTGCTGTTTCCTAAATATTTAGAAATGTTTATAATACCCATAGCCATTTTGGAAACCATGCGTGTTCCATATCATCAATAACAGTTTTGACAAATAAGAGGGAAATTCTTCAACACTCAAATATCACCAATGTTAAGCATAAACCAACTAATGGTGCATATGTGATCAGTATTATCAGGCAAAGGAGAAAATGCTTTCTTGATAACTTTGTTATTCTTTGATGAGTCTGGATAACCTAAGACAGTTGTCAATCTGTTGCATGTCAACACATCTCAACATTTTAACCTCTGCTACTATCTTCAAACATTGGTATGTTTATCTCATTGTGATATATAGATCCAGCTCCACCATTAACTCTTGAAGGTTGTTATGAATAAATTATATTTACTCAACAAGGTCAAACACTATTTCCACCACACAATTTTCATTCAAAAAAAGAAACCAACAATTAAGAAGTTTTTTTTACTAAAAATAGCTCAGATATTATTACTTTAATGGAAGCTTTCAGTCATCTAAGATCTAGTTCTGGATCATTGTTTACATAAATTCAAAACAAAAATCATTAGATCAGCATGAAAATAGCATGGTATTTGTTCCCCATTACAACCTAAATTCTTGCACTACACAAAAGAGCCATCTAGATTCACAACAAACCTGATTTATGTCCTCTGTATTGAATGTGTACTTTTGCAATTGTCCACTGGAAGGTGCCTTCAAAGGATTAAAAAAGGGTTAATGCTTAGAGTCTTCTTTCAAGGAGGAAAGACCTTGTTAAATACGATGCAGTCACCAAGGCATTAAATAAAACAAGAACAATCAAAGGCACAAATACAAATTTCTCTATATGTCCTCTCCATTTTCAAAATGCACTGGCATTTTTTTGTATGCATCACATAACAAAATGAAATAGAGGTAGACCTGAAATATTAGATGATAGCAGGACACATCTAAGCAATCTTTCCATAATTATAGGAGATATGGATGGCCATAACAAAAAATGCAACGAATCAACAATTAATCAAAGAAAACTCTAACTTGGAAATCTGCTGAAGTTAGACACTAAAAATATGACTTCTAGAGATCAGATAAGAGATTTAACCAAGGCTCCAAATTTTGTAGTGAATAAGAAACAATCTACATAATGACCACTTTAAATATTCTTACATTTTAATTAATTTTACTAGATTTTCCTGGGTTTAAAACTAAATTCACCATTCTTGTTGGGGCTTATAGCTGCTAGCATTAGTTTGTGCTTATCACATTTGTACGCTTCTTGGTTATATTTCTAAGGCTTGAGTTCATGAGAATATTAAGAAGACATAAGACCTTAAAAGCTAGATTCCCTAAAACTTGATGGAGTAGGAAACAACACAAGTGGTAGCAAGGCCAACAAATCTATATATATATATATATATATATCAGTTGTAAAGAAGGCTGCTATGTGATTGTTACAAGCATTTGTGACATATTTGCCATAGCTAATAAAGGTTGTCATCAGCAATAATTGCTTACATAGGGTAGCAAAACATGTCGTAGACTTCACTGATACATATTAGCAAAGACAGCCAGTGTGGTAATATATGTGGATTCTCATGCAGCATCCACAAAGCAAAATGAGGGATTCTCATCTGAAGCACTTTGGTGGCTAGTTTGGCATCTATACAATGGTTGGATACTTGTCCTACTGTTGATGAGAGTGAAAACCTAAAGGAAAAGTTGTAGATCTTCCCTGCAGTCTTTGTCTATCCACATCAGCAGATGCCACCCCATACTAGCAAGAGATGATAGGATGGAAAAGATTATTGTTTTAGAAAGGACTAAGTCCAAGTAACTATTTCCAAGTGTCAACATTGTCAACCATTTATGAAAGTCCATGGGAGATTCTTGTGACTGCTAACTAAAAGAAACAACTTCAAGAATATAATCAATGAATGGATTGAATTGATTTACATGAGCAAATGAAGCTCAATAAGTAATACAGAGATATTTACAGAGATAGAAACATCAAGTTTCTATTAGGAAATAGAAACAACCAGTTTCTTCTAAGAAACTGCTAAATAGAAACAGCTAATAAGAATGAGCATTAAATACTAAATAGCATTATTCTAATACCCTCCCTTAATGCTCAATCTATTTACAACACCGATAGACCCTCTGAATTTTACAAACTTATCAGGACCAAGAGGCTTAGTGAAGATGTCGGTGGGTTGCTCCGTTGTGGGAACATATCGCAACTGAACGGATCCGTCTTCAACAAGCTGGCGAATATAGTGACAATGGGTTTCTACATGCTTTGTTCGTTCATGAAAGACTGGATTCTTGGAAAGTTTGAGCACTCCCTGATTATCACAGAACAAGGGAGTAGGACCTGTCTGGAAAACATGCATATCCGCAAGCATACGTCGAAGCCAAACTGCCTCACAAGATGCCTTAACTGCTCCTTGATACTCTGCTTCTGTTGAGGAGAGAGCCACTGCCTGCTGCTTCTTACTAGTCTAGGTGACAGCACCGGATCCTCGATTAAACACATACCCAGCTGTAGACTTATGGTCATCAACCGAACCGGCCCAGTCAGAATTTGTGTAACCACTGAGTATAGGATCAGAACTTCGAGTGTACAGAAGTCCATAATTAGGAGTGCCACGCACATAACGCAGCACATGCTTCGCTGCTATTCAATGATCAGCCTTATGAGCCAACATGAAGCGGGAAATGTAGCTCACTGCAAAACTGATGTCAGGTCTAGTGGCAGTAAGGTAGATGAAGCTGCCCACTAATTTCCTGAATAAAGTTTCATCCACAAGGGGTGAGGATGACTGAGCTAAAAGTTTGAGCCCTGGTTCCATAAGAGTCGTGGCTGGTTTGCAATCCTGCATTTTGAATCAGTCCACAAGATTTCTGCCATACTTGGACTGAGAGAGAAAGATGTTGTTCTCAGTCTGCCAGACTTCAACCCCCAAACAGTAATGAAGGAGTCCTAAATCTGTCATATCAAAATTGCTGCACAAATCCTGTTTGATCCCATGGATCAAATGTGTTGCGCTGCCAGTAATGATAAGGTCATCCGCATAGACAACCACAAACATAATATCATCACCAGTATGCTTGATATACAAGTTTGCATTAGATGGACTTCTCTGAAAACCATGATCTGTGAGGTACTGCTCAATTTTCATGTACCAAGCCCGAGGAGATTGTTTCAAACCATAGGGTGCTTTGACTAATCTACAGACTTTCTGTTCTTGACCGGAAACCTTGAATCCTGGAGGCTGCGTCATGTAGACTTCTTCCTGTAAATCACCATTCATAGAAGCACTCTTTACATCCATCTGATGGACTTTCCAATTGAACTGAGCTGTTAAGGCAAGGACAAGCCGTATGGTACTGATCTTGGTTGTAGGAGCAAAGGTCTCCTCATAGTCAATGCCTTCCTTCTGTGAGAACCCTCGAGCAACAAGGCGAGCTTTATACTTGTCTAGGGTTCCGTCTGCTTTGTATTTCACTTTATACACCCATTTGCAGCTAATGGGCTTTTTCCCTGCAAGAAGATCAGAAAGGGTCCAAGTGTGGTTCTTCTGAAGAGTCTAGAATTCAGCTTCCATAGCCTGTTCCCACTCAGGTGTACCCTTAGCCTCTAAATAGGTTTGAGGCTCAAAAATACTGTGCAGGTTAGCCATAAGAGCAAAATTTACTGTAGACTATTGTTTGCTCTTATGTCTAGAAGTTCTACCTTCAAGGAGCTCATTATTTCGGAGATCACCAATGGTTTTAGCCCATCATTTTGGCCGAAGAGTAGAGGAACCAATATCAGGAGGATATGGAGAAAGCTCAAGAACAATAGGAGCAGCAAGAGGAGGGTTATTTTCCAGAGGAAGCTCAGGTAGCGCATCAACAAATATTGACATTGCATCATCCCTCCCATCAGGTGGACCTACTGAAAGAACATTATGAGGATGATGCTCAAAACACTACTCAGAAGGAGGAGACTGAAATAATCCTCTGTCTTCATCAAATACTACATCATGACTGAAGCTAAGACGACCAGTGGCTATATCTATCAACCTATAGGCCTTGTGATGATCACTGTACCCTATCATCATGAGTTTCTGGCTTTTGGAATCCACAAATATGAGCATGAATTAACTGGAGTACCTTAGATGCGCGCCAAGATTCTCCATCCTTGAATGAAGACCGATGTTGCTTGCCAGCTTGACAGGGGCCGCATACTCCCAACTGCTGAGTCTGAATATCAGGTAACCCTGACACAAGTCCCTCCCGAGAGAGCTGAGAAAGATACTGCATGTTTAGATGCCCATATCGTTGATGCCATAGAATGATGATGGGAGAAACACGAGCTGCTAGAGCTACTTCTGGAGAATCTCCAGTGTCAAGAAACCTGTATAGATCATGATCCTCTAGGCCAACAGCAACCGTAAGACTAGTGTCCCTGTCGATAATGGAGCACTTGTGCGCACTGAACACTACATCAAGCTAAGGAGAGTTCCTCATAATCTAGCTGACAGACAACAGATTAATTTCCATACCCGGAACATAGTACACATTCAAGAAGATGAGTGTGCGCCCACAAGACTGGATCTGAATTGTACCTTTGCCAACCACTGTGTACTCTTCACCTCCGTCGAATACTACTGAATCACTGAAAGATGAGAAGTCAATAAACTAGTCACGCCTGTGAGAGAAATGGCGTGATGCACCAAAGTCAATGTACCAGGCCGAAGACGGGATATGATCTGAAGACCTTTTAGCCATAAAGGCGTAAAAGGCAGATTCTGTCTGCTCGGAATGTTTTGCAACATTCGCTATCTGATGGGGCCCTCCTTGTTTCTTCTATTCAGAAGCAATCCTCTGTCGGAAATCTTTCTTCATGTGGCCAAATTTGTGACAGTAATTACACTGCACATTTTTCTTCCTAGCAGGATCAAAAAACTGAGAAGAACCTTTCTACTGAAAGGACTGAGAGGACTGATATTTGGCAGCAAAAGCATTTTCTGAGGACGCTGATGAGGCACCACTACCAAACTGTTGTTTCCAACGATCCTGCTGCATGAGTTTGGTGCATAACTCCGGAAACTTCAGATCAACATTAGTAGAGGTAATGTTGAGTGTTTCTATGAAGTGCTCATAAGATTTTGGTAGACTTTTCAGAGTGATGACTACCATATCTTCTTCCTCCATGGTTCGACCAATGGCTTCGAGTTGATCTCGAATGTCTTTAATCTTGTTAAGATGTTCCTGTAAAGACATATGTTCATCCATCATGATGGAGAACAACTGATTCTTGAGAAAGAAAGCTCTACTCTTGTCGGATGTCTCATGCAGCTCCTTCAAATGTTGCCAAATTTCGGCAGCTGTTTTGTCGGAAGGAATCTGTGGTCACTGATCATCAGCCACAGAAAGTTTGAGAAGCATAATAGCCTCTCGATTTCAATCATCAAACTTATCTTGATTGGCACCAGCTGTACCAGGACAGAGCTCTTTGCCCAAAACGAGCTGGTTAAGATGCCTATATTCAAAAATGGTCAACATTCTCTGTTTCCAGATGTTGTACTTGGTGCCATTAAAGCGTTGATTGCCTTCCAACATCAGATTGGTTAGCGAGGCCATCTGTACGTTTCCCAAGTCACGGAAAACAACAAATGAGTCTAGGACAAATTTCAATGCAGATGCCAGCTAATCCGAACAAAATCTGACAGGTGCTGGAAACAAAATTCAAATCTGCTGACTTTGAAAATTGAGGCACGGAAAACGATGCACCCTAAAAATTCCGACGACTACCCAGTTGAGATATCACAAAAACCACATCAAATCTGTAATCGAAAAAAAAAAATTCGACAAATGAAACAAATAAAATACCTTGGTCGAAAAGAACCGAGCCATGAGAAAAAATCACCACACTAATGAACGAATTCTCGAGCTGGAGCCACTGGAATTAGAATTTCGGTTTCGTTTTGACAGAACGTGACACCAGTGAATTGATCCTCTGCAAACTGAAGCTCCTGCACGTCATTTTCAGAAGGTGGCGATGTAACAAATAGTGGATAGCACGACACTGCAGTTAATCGACGTGAAGTATTTTGTTTTCCCTTGTACAATAAATCCGGTCAGAGTATTACTGTTAAATAGCAAATGGATTGCGACAATGTTGTAACTGACGCCTTGGTTACGAGTGTCGACTATGCAAACTGTATCACACCAAATAGAAACGCCAATGGGTCCTTGGTTGAAAAAATAAATGTCCAGCGTAACCAGCAGATGTTTAGCAGTTGTATCATGCCAAATAAAACACAGCTCCGGGCGTGTGGCCCCTCCTCGGGTTGCTCGACAATTACACACTGCCCCGCGAATTAATTTTCCGTCACAAATGCTTCAAATTCCCTGAGGTCCTCAGTTTTCAGATCGCCAAAGCGGAAATGGTAACGCAACCACACGTTGGTGTTTAGGTTGCCATAACGGCAATGGTAACACAACCACAGTTTAGTGTTTTGACAACAGCAACCCTTGCGAGTCGACTGAGAGCTCCAAGGGATTCCTCCGATCCGAAGCTCCAGACAAGAGGGTGGCAAGTGTTTTGGAACATGTGTAATATACCTCTGGCTCTATGAGGTAAAACCCAGGGGGCTCTGAGACAGCATGGGGCAGTGATATGAACCGCAGGATCGATGGTATCGCGGAATCGAAATAGAGTCGCCAGCAGCAATCAGAACAGAGTGTCGTCTTCCTCTGTAAAGAACACCACGTCACACTCGTCTTCGATCTGAAATGTTTAATTAACCCACATTGATCGGAAATCAACAAGCGAGTTCACTGTTTCAACGTGGAAGGGTTTCCATATGATCTGGAAACTGAGAATTCGCAAAAGTCTCAGATCAAAACCCTTATATAACTAAATCCAAAGATCACAGAGATCATCACTGGGAAAAAATAAAACCAAAAAACTGCGGCTCAGAAATTTTGACACCCAGTAAAAAAAATTCCAGAATCATAGAGAGCAATTTCGAAATGAAGCACGAAATTTTTCAACTAATGAAAAATTATTTCGAAAGAATACCAAAGCTCTAATACCATAATCAATGAATGGATTGAATTGATTTACATGAGCAAATGAAGCTCAATAACTAATACAGGGATATTTATAGAGATAGAAACATCAAGTTTCTATTAGGAAATAGAAACAACCAGTTTCTTCTAAGAAACTGCTAAATAGAAACAACTAATAAGAATGAGCATTAAATACTAAATAGCATTATTCTAATAATGGGTCTTCTCCTAGCATCCTTAGACTCCCTAAACCTCAAGTGTTTTTGAATGCTTGTGTTAGCCTAATTTTGGAATAAGTGAACCATTTTGGTACTAGAGACGCAATATCATTGTAATTACAAAAATAAAATTTAGAGTGATTTCTGGCCCTGGGAAATGTGGCTACAATTTAGGAGTTATGTGAAATCATTTCCCACAATTTTTTGTTTTGATTATGAGTTTGTGAAGCTCAATTGTGAAACATAACTCTATGCTTATTAGACCACGACTTCAGAGATCTGCATCAACCATTTAAAAAAATTCAATCAGTGTGATTCAACCACCCTATAATTTCACTCTTAGCATCCCTAGTGACCTAGGGCACTATCCAACTTACCAGCCCCAAAGTAGGTGTGAATGATAAAATCTCATTAGTTTGCCTCTGTATTTCATAAAGAGAGGACAGAGCCTAACCATATGGGCACCAGCCAAGACTACTCATCAGAGACTCATATTTTTGGGCAGAATTTTTCTAATAAATGGCTCTGCACTACACTACATGAGACATAGAGAAAGTGTTCGTACCACTCATACATGTTGATGCATTCATGATATAAAGTCATGCTATCTTATTACGTGTTATGTGCTTATCTCATTCTAGATTCTAGTGTGTTTTACTTTGGAAGTTGTGGTTAAATATAGATATTGCAGCATGTATGTGCATTTTGCTTCTTGTACTCTTATGTTATTCTAAATTGACAATTTTAAAATAAGGCAGGCCCAAAGTAATCTCTTGTCAATGTTGTTGGTCCACAATTAACATGTTGTTTCCCAGCCATGGTTGTGACCAATATGCATTGTTGCTAGTATATGGTATTCTAGCCATGGTTGTTGAAAGCAAGAATGAATGTTAAAATTGGCAACTAGGGCCAAACCAGTGTTGCAGGGGAGCGCCTCCCCACCCCCCTCAATCCCGCTCCCAATCCGTGCTCCGGGCGGGAGCGACTCGGGAGCGGGTCGGGAGCGCGCTCCCATAAAAAAAATCGCTCCTTGCTTGTTTCCAGATCGAATTGGGGAGCATCGCTCCCATCACTCCGGGAGCCATTTTTATAGCCCGAGAGCAATTAGGGAGCGATCACTCCCGACCACTTCTAGGCTATAAAAATCGTTCTCGGCAGCGTGAGCGACGCCCAAAAAAATCGCGAGGAAAAAAAAAAGATCTGCCGAAATAAAATTAATAAAAAAAAAGGCAACGGTTGGAAAAATTAAAGGGAGGGAAGGGAGGAAGGGAATATAAATAAACCCTCCCTCAAATGAATTTCATTATTTTAGAAATTGAGAGAGTGAGAGAGAGTGAGAGCAAGAGAAAGCAAGAGAGAGTGAGGGGCAAGAGAGAGCAAGTGAGAGTGAAAGCAAGGAGCAAGGAGAGAGCAAGGAGCAAGGGCTTGCAAGGGGAGATTGGAGGCCAAAGAGGTAGGCTCTATTCTAGCAAATTTTTTTTAATGTTCATTCCTAAATAAATAAATAATTTTTTTTCTCCCATTCCCATTCCATTTTTTTGCAAATTCAAAACTTCAAATTTCAAACATCATGGTTATATTTCTTGGCATTTTCTTCTTCTTGGTTCCTTTTTTGGTTATTATGGTGTTGGTGAGTAGAAAAAGGAGGGTTGAAAATGAAGAAGGGGATGAAGAAGTGGGTCATAGTGGATTTGATGAAAACCCCGGAGAGGAGGAGCTAGAGGAGAGTGAACATGAATCTCAAAAAAATAAACAAGACCAAACTCCATTGTGGAAATGTGTTAATAGGCCTGAAGAAGGGAAAGGGGATGGAACCACTAAATTTCATTGCCCCCATTGCAACAATAATTACACAGGTTCATACAACCGTGCCAGAAAGCACCTATGCGGGAAAAGGCCATGGGATGGAGATAAACAAACAAGAATAAAAACTTGTACAGGTGTGTCAGCAACAGATAGAGCCAAACACATAAGGGAAGAGGAGGAAGCCCAATACAAATCTAAAAAATCAAAGGGTTTCCTTGAACCAAGCTCACAATCACATGCACAAAGAATTCCTTCAGCATCCTTCCAAGGCAGTGGACATGGAGGCACAGGGTCACCAAGTTTAAGGCATAGAATCATATAAAATTTCCTTGATGAAGGGTGTAGGAATGATGTGGATTCAAAAGTTTACAGGTTTCTCTATGCATGTGGGATGCCATTCAATGTTCTTCGCTCACCTTATTGGCACGAAATGGTTTATGCCGTAAATGATGCCCCTAAAGGATACAAGAGCCCTGGGTATGCCAAAGCTAGAACTATTGGACTTGATCATGAAAAAGCAAAAATATCACATTCTTTGAGTAGAATGACAAGTTCTTGGACTGACCATGGGGTGTCCATTGTATCTGATGGATGGAAAAATGTAAAATGCAAGCCATTGATAAGTGTTCTTGCTGTGTCTGTTAGTGGTGCCATCTTTCTTTCAACATATGATTACTCAGACAAGTTCAAGACCGACATCAACATTGTAGAACAATTACTTGAAACAATTGACCGTATTGGACCATACAATGTCATCCAAGTCATCACTGATAATGCTCCTAATTGTAAGGCAGCAGGAGCAATTATTGAGGATAAATACCCCAACATATTTTGGTTTGGGTGTTTGGTTCACACAATGAACCTTTTGATGCACGATATTGTTAAGAACAAAAACCAACAATACAAATGGATTGGTGATTTGTCCAAGAGAGGCAAAGAAATGATAAAATTTATTACAAATCATAGCAATACCCATGGCCTTTTCCGAAGTCACTCAAGATTGGAGTTGTTGAAGATTGCGAGGACTAGATTTGGTAACTATTACCTCACCTTCAAGCGCCTTTTGAAGGTAAGAGAGTCATTGGCTAGCATGGTATCAAGTCCACACTGGTAGGTATTAAAGGAAAGGGCTACAAATGCAGCTGATAGGCAAGGATTTGAACAGGTGGAGGAGACCGCTCTTGATGGTATGTTTTGGGCACGTGTGAGGCAAGTATTGAATTTCACCAAGCCTGTTTATCACATGATTCGGTTTGAAAATACAGATAAACCAGTGATTGGGGAGGTGTATGGGCAAATGGATACCATGTTGGGGCAAATAAAAGATATTGTTCATAAAAATGATCCCAACTTGTATACACTAATTCACAATTGTGTGTGTACATTGTATACAGTGGGATAAACTTAATGTTCCACTACATGCCTTGGCGTATATCCTTACGCCAAAATACTACTCTGCATCTCGGTTGGGCCAACCTGCACCAAGGGGTGGGGTTAGGGTCAAACCCCATATAGATGAAGAGGTATCTACAAGATATTTTCAAGCATTAGACAAGTTGATCCCTGACAGGGAGGAATGTGCTAGTCTGCAACTTGAATTAGGTAGATACTGTAGTTGCACTGATTTGTTTGGTACCTTCCATGCAATGGAAGATAGAGACAGATTTGATGCTCTCACATGGAGGGAAGCATATGGCGGCCAGGGACTTTTGCCAAAATTAGCCAAAACAAGTTCTCACAGGTTGTAAATACTTCTTCTACAGAGAGGTGTTGGAGCCCCTACCGCGTGATACATAATGTGAAAAGAAATAGACTCAATGAAAACCAGGCAGAAAGCTTGGTTTATGTGCACTACAACTTGAGGTTGTTGAGTAATTACTATGATCAGGCTTATGAGGATCCAACATATAAAATTTGGGACAACCACCCAGAGGATGATAATTTGGAGGATGGCACTATACATCTTGAAGAACTGGAAGCAGAACTTATGAGAGAGGTAGATGAAGCAACAACCATGCCACCTCCACCATCCAGTAGCAGTGTTCGAGTTCCGAGTCTTGTTCCTTTGTTGTCACCGCCTCCATCTACACCCTCACATGGAGGGCATGTGCCTTCTGGTTCTGGTCATCGGTCTGTGCGGGAGGAGACTCCTAGAAGACCACCACGACCTGCTCATACATCAGACACTTCTCGTGGCAAGGGGCACATGAAGCAGTAGATAATAGAGTTACAGTTTACTTGTCTTTTCTAGTTTCTAGTAGTTTTCATAACTATTGATTCTTTCATATTTATTATGATATTTTTTGTAAACAATATATGACAATTTAAGTTTGAAGTTTGAAGTTGGCAATTATAATTCAATGGTAATGAATTATGAATATGATGCTTCATGAAAGTTGTTTCATTTCATTTCATTTTATAACATTTCATTTCATGTTAGATATTATTTATTGTAATGGTTAAACTTAGCTTACAAGTACAACTTTGGTGATCAATGATGATAAATGTTATATAATATATATTGAATTTTCAATTTTTAAAGCTTGAAGTTGAAACTTTAAGATTGATGAATCATGATTCATGAGGCTCAATATGTTGTGTGTTACTAACTTGTGGACGTGGTTGATGAAGATTATAACTTCTGGATGATTGTTGTTATATGGTTCAATGATCAATCTATATTTTTTTTTTTTATGTTTTTTATATCTAATTCATCGTTCTACATGTTTTTGTTGACATATATGTATCAAAATATAAAAAATATGTATATATTATAAAAAACGCTCCGGGATTCGCTCCCAAACCGTGGTTTTTGAAAATTTCGCTCCAGCACTTGTTTTCGCTCTTGCTCCCTGTTTTCGCTCCCGCTCCCAAGTAACACTGGGCCAAACTCCAGGTGGGTCACCTTATTTATGGCAGCTGATATTTTTCCTAGATTCCTCTCATCGAGAGGTGTAGGATTGATCTAAAGATCATCCGATTCCGACAAGTATTTATGGAGATATGAATTTATTTCTAATTACTTGACAAATTGTCAAGGTCGACCAACAGTTAAGTGTGTGGCACACATGCCCAGCGTTGCATATAAATAGAGGAGAGGTTGAGTCATTATCTCATCTCATCTCATCATCTCTTCTTCTCTCTCACTCTCCTTTCTTGTTTGCATTAACAAAGGAGCAGCTAGGGAAAAGGAGAAGGATGCAGCAAAAGGAAGGGATGCAGGTCTGTTTAGGGTGCAGCCAGGGCAACATAGACCAGCGTGAAGCCTCCTTTGACTGTGGCCTTGTGTGGGGAGTCTCCCTCAAGCAAGCCACAATTCAGATCAGTTGTTTGGAGGGCTGAACTAACCACGAAGTGACCAGCGTAAATCTGGTTAGGGCTGACCGCAGTGCTGCCTGATGACCATGTTTCTTGAGCTGTTTTGGGTTGTCCTTCATCTCTGTTGAAGGCTGGGTTGACTAAGTTTGATCCTAGATTATTTGTGAATCATCTGATCCACTTTGCAAGTGCTGGTTAGGGCATCTTTTACTGCTGTTATAAAAATTACAGATCTGATATATTGTACTATTTCTCTCTCTACTGAACTATTAAAGATTAAAGAAGAATTGATGAAAGGGTTTCCCTGCATTGGGGTTTGTCCCTGGCTAGCCACCACATTTGGTGTCTCTTGTCTTAGCTTGTTTTCTGTCGATGTTTTAATGTTCTATCTACACTTCACTTTATGTTTATGTGATTGCTAAATAGTGGCTAATAAGAAGATTTGAAGTAAACTGCTCTAAGCATAGAACATACCATAATTTAACATGGTATCAGAGTTGAGGTGAAGACAAAGCCCAAGCAAGAGTAAGAGCACGAGCAATCACCGAAGGCTATTGAAGCAATCCTAAGACTTCATGGGGTCTTCATCACACTTCCCCGCTGAAGACAAGCTCCGTGAGAAGTCTAACTATCACGGATGGAAGATGTCTCTCAATCTAACATTAGAAGAGAAGGAAGTGTTGGACCATGTGAGTGGTAGAATTGTCGAGCCTCCATCAAATGCATCTGTTGCTGCTAAGAACAAGTGGACCAGGGGAGAACTCAAAGCAAAGAAGATCATAAGGGACTCAAGCGCCTGGTGGCCTATGTTTCCAAGCTAACCACCTCCAAGGAAATCTACGATAGACTGGTGAGTTTATTTAAAGTTAATGATGCAAATCCAGTTTTGTTCCTCAGAAATAAGCTGAAGGAAATTAAGAAGGGCAAAGATGAGAGTATGAAAGCATATTTCTTCAGGATCACTGAGATCAAGAATGATCTCCTATCAATTGGGGAAGTAGTTCCTGACAAGGAAATGACTATCACAACTCTCGAAGGGCTCCAATCTGAATGGTATATATTCAGAACCACTCTTCTAAACAATAATGTAATTCCCGGATTTGAGGAATTGATGGCGAGATGCATTCAAGAAGAAACAAGGATGGAAGAGCAGGAAATGCCTACACTTAGAGGCAATCCCTCTGCTTTCTCCTCTCATGATAAAAGGAGAAACTATTCCAGGGTTAAATCCAAAGGAAAGGCCAGACCGAAGGGTGGAAGAAAAGGACGATGTTACAATTGCAACAAAATGGGCCACTACGCAAGGGAGTGCCCTGATAAAAGGGACTCACATCATGACGATGATCAAAATCACTCTCGTGGCAATCAAAGGAATGGCAGGTTCAATGGCAAAAGGAATGTCGGAAATCAAGGAAGAGGTCAACCCTCCAAGAAGGTAAGAAACTCCAGGTATGAATCTAACGTTGTTAACAATAAGCAAGATGAATATTATCTACCAATGGCCCTCTCTACTACTGCTCCCCTGGACTAGCTAGGAAATTGGCTTTATTGATAGTGGTGCCTCAAGACACTTCATTGGTTACAAAGAAGCTCTCTCTAATCTGATAGAGAAGGAGACCAACTTGGAAATTGTTCTTAGGGACAATTCCAAATATTTCGTGAAAGGCGTAGGGAATGTCACTCTTCAATTGAATCAGGGTAATACAATTCATTTGCAAGAAGTTCTATATGTACCTGATCTCAAAAAGAACCTAGTGTCCATCTTGGCAATGGAAGACAAAGGCTACAAGGTGGCCTTCATCGATGGCAAGGTACGTGTATGGAAAAAGAATTTTAAAGATGATTTCACTCTTGGGTTTCGAGTTGATTCATTATATCAGGTTGGAGGAAGTTTGTTGGGTGTCATGTCTTGTGACACACCTCTTCAGTCTGAGCTATGGCATCGGAGGTTTGCTCACCTTCATTCTAAAGCTCTACCCGATGTGAGAAAAATGGTGACCAGGATGCTCGAGTTCAAATTAGACCAAGAAGGTGTTATGTCTGGGATGTACCGAAGGAAAGCTCAAAAGAGGACCATTCCCCCCAAGCCAAAGCAAGACCACCGATATATTGCAATTGGTTCACTCAAACATATCTGGTATGATGCCTGTGAACTCCTTAGGAGGATATTTTTATTACCTCACTTTTGCAGATGATTATTCTCGCAAGACTTGGATATACTTCTTGAAAAAGAAGGATGAAATGTTCTCCTGGTTTCGTCACTTCAAAGTCTTGATCAAGAATCAAACCGAAAAGAAGATCAAGATCTTAAGGACTGATAATGTGACTAAGTATGAATCCAATGAATTCCATGACTTTTGCAAAGAAGCTGGCATTAAGAGGGAGACTACAACACCATATACTATTGAGAAAAATGGCGTGGCTGAAAGGAAAAATTGTACGATTGTGGAAGATGTTCGCGTTATGCTCCATGATCAAAGACTTCCGATGTTTCTATGGACCGAAGCTGCGAATACTGCCGTATATGTGAAAAACTGATGCCCTCATCAAGCATTGGGTTCCAAGACTCCCGAAGAGATGTTCATGGGTAAGAAACCTGACATATCTCATTTTAGAATTTTTGGAAGTCCTGTATATTTTCATGTGCCGAAAGAGAAAAGGAATAAATTGGGTGCATCTGGAAAGAAAGGAATCTTCGTGAGCTATGGCTAAAACACTAAGGGCCATAGAATCTATGTGGCTGGTCAAAGGGAAGTCGAGATTAGCCATGATGTCACTTTTAATGAAGATATGGCTCTTAGCAGAGTTGTCAATCTTCCTACTCTAAGGGAATCTAAAGAAGCCGACACCAGGAAACCAGAGGAAAAGGAAGATGAGACGATGCCCGATGTGGAAGAACCTATGGATCATATTGATCCCCCTCCGTAAAATCCTTCGTCGTCTAGGAAGAGGTCTTCATGGCTCAGGGGGGCACTTGATGATGCCGAAAGACACATTTCACCCAGAGGGACTTTTCGTGAAAATAAGAAGCCGGCCAGGTATCAAGGATACTTGACCATCATGAGCACGATCATCCAAAATGAGCCTTCATCATTTGCAGAAACGGTCAAGCATCAAGTATGGAAAGATGTTATGACTGAGGAATATGAGTCCATCATGAAAAACAATGTCTGGGATGTGGTCCAATCATTTTCCACAATTTTTTGTTTTGATTATGAGTTTGTGAAGCTCAATTGTGAAACATAACTCTATGCTTATCAGGCCACGACTTTAGAGATCTGCATCAACCATTTAAAAAATTTCAATCAGTGTGATTCAACCACCTTACAATTTCACTCTTAGCATCCCTAGTGACCTAGGGCACTATCCGACTTACCAGCCCCAAAGTGGGTGTGAATGATAAAATCTCATTAGTTTGCCTATGTATTTCATAAAGGGAGGACAAAGCCTAACCATGTGGGCACCAGCCAAGACTACTCATTAGAGACTCATATTTTTGGGCAGAATTTTTCTAATAAATGGGTCTGCACTACACTACATGAGACGTGGAGAAAGTGTTCGCACCACTCCTACATTTTGATGCATTCATGATATAAAGTCATGCTATCTTATTACGTGTTATGTGCTTATCTCATTCTAGATTCTAATGTGTTTTACTTTGGAAGTTTGTGGTTAAATATAGATATTGCAGCATGTATGTGCATTTTGCTTCTTGTACTC
>APFE030443981.1:0-44114 GCA_000404065.3 Pinus taeda | reverse complement strand
GCACAGGAACCTCGAGCACCTTGATTCCTAAGTGCCCATGTGGCTCATTTGGAAAAATGACACGTGGAACCTTGAGATTAACAAAAAGGCTGCGAGATCATCAGATGGCTGCAGAATCAGCAGATGGCTGCAGAATGCCTGTAAATATGTCAAAATCTAAACAAAACAGTCACACATTAGCAAAGCTCACTTGATCATGCTTAATGACATCTAATGTAATGATCTGGGTGGTTTTACATTGAAAATAAGGCAAAAGAGAGAGGTAAGTGATGAAAAACAGTAGGTAATAGTGGATGATGAGGTGTAAGTTAGAGGCTCCACAGTAAATAACTTGTTAATTAATCAGAACAAGTAGGCAGAAATAAATAAGAAAAGTGCATGAAGGGTTTCTAACAGCTAGACTTAGAAATTCCAACATGGTATCATGAGAATGGTTACAGATCACAGGATAACTGAAGGCATCATCCGAGCATAGTAGTAGCAGCGTAAACAATTGTCCCGAGTGACAAAAATTGTTCCTAGCAGAAAGGAGCAAGAAATGGGTGACACAGAGAGGTTGCGTCATTAGTTCGAGCCATGACGACGATCAATGCTAAGGCAGAGAGGAGCAGACTTAACCTATGCAGTGCCCGGTCATCTTTCTCTGCTAGGAAGGATCGGTGCTGTGGGTAGGAGGTGCAGATTGTGCCAGTGCTAGGATTGCACAGAGCCTAGAGGCTCTAACCTTCAGACTGCTAGGGCATAGGAGGTTGTGGGTAAGTTGTGGAGCGACGCTGGTGGGGTATTGTGGTCAGAACAATACCTAACAGGGCAAGACCAAGGGGAAGGGAGTTGCTGCCGAGGATTGGCAGAGGGATTTCCGGAAGGGAATTCGAGGCTCGGAGGGAGTCAAACTGAGAACTTCTAGACGAGAAGTAGAGAGACATGAAAGAGTCAAAAGAGGAGCAGCAAAATAGCAGTGAATGGGCTAAGAGATCATGATAGAATAGATAGAGCTTCAAACTTCGTAGTCTGGAAGGCCAGGATCTTGTCCATTCTAGATAGGTATCACATCAAACACTTCGCCTTGAAAACAATAGTGATCCCAGTTGACCCAACTGAAAATGACAACTACGAGGAGGCAATGGTCAGGGCAAAGTGCATCATCCTTGATGGTGTCAAGGATCATGTGGTGCCACACATTACTGAGAAGGAGACAACAAATGAGATGTGGGAGGCCCTGAAGAAATTGTACCAGCATACTTCTGTGTACAGGAGGATATTACTTGAAAAACATCTGCGGTCATATTAGATGCAGAGGGGAGAGTAGATAGATTTCTTCCTTAGTGGATTGAAGGAGATCCGTGATCAACTAACTTCCATAGGGGCCACACCGGATTAGGAACTAATGGTGAGGACCACACTGCACGCAGTCTCAGAGGATTGGGAGGAACTGTGGGCAGCTCTTCGTCAAGAAGAGATCAGACGGGTGTACAAGGCAGGGAGTAGCGGAAAAGGGGTTAGAATCAAGAAGAGGAAGAAGAAGATGCGACTCTCGCATCTGCAAGAAAGCTGGAGAAAAGAAAGAAGAAGGACCTCTCCAAGGTCAAGTGCTTCCATTGTGGGAAACTGGGTCACTATGCGAACCAATGTCCTAGGAAGAAGAGCAAAGGAGAGGCTTCTGCGACCAAGGTTGCACCGGGTAAGGCAGAGAAAGAAGTGGAGACTGATGAAGAATGTGCCATGAGTGCTCATGCACCTCAAGAGAAGAGGTGGGGAGACATCGTGCTGTAGTCAAACGGACTACAGGAGATGAGGGGCAGGATCCTCATGGTACCCAACCTCTTGGATTATACCTTGCTATGGGAGCCTCGAAGAGGAGTAGCAGGACTTGCGGATGTCGATAGAGACAGATGCAGATGGAGCGACAAAGAGGGCTACAGTGCAGGAGTCCTAGGACAGCGTGAGGAAGCAGTGCGAGAGGCATAAAGTTGTTGCGATAGTGCAGAGGTTAGAGAGGGAGCACTTGCCAGCGACAGAGGGAGATTAACAATCAGGAGTGTTTAGCTTGATAGAGATGTCAGAGTTGGGAGATCAGTTACCTACTTCTCAGCCACTGAGTTGCAGTGTGGCAGTTAGCTGTGGCAGTGCTATGAGTAGCACGATGCAACATGATGAGAGGGGATGCAGTCCAGATGTAGCAGTGGCAGTGGCAGGGCCATGGGCAACAACACGGATGTAGAGGGAGTTGCTATACGAATGCAGCAGTGGCAGTGGCAGGGCTATGGGTAGCAGTACATCATGCATCAGTGCAGAGGATGTTGGGAAACAAGCCTAGCATTAGTACAAAGACAGATGCCAAATAATCAGGGTGATACTCATTGAGGAGTATTATTAGAGCACAGTCCTTGCTAAGAGAGAGTGTTGATTTGGGGTAGCATCGGATGTGCTCTAGTCTTGAAAATTAGTGGAGAGGCTAAAGCACATGAGATCTCCAAGACCCAAAAATGGTTTGGGAAAAATCTAAACCTGTTTGGGAGATATTAAAATAATTAAAATTTTTAATGGAGTCCCTAAGTCTAAACTTAGGGAAAATAAAATATTAATGTGAATTAATATAAATCTGAGTTAGAATGGTCCAAAAGTCATGGATAAAGCCATATCTAATCTTAGCCGTTGATTAGGGACTTAATCTTGACCATTGAATTGTCAATGAGAAAAATATAAGAAGAGGCTTGAGAGTCAGTTGGAAAACACACTAAGGTGATCAAGATTTCGATTTTCTGTGGCAGGGTTTGCTGAGGAAGTCGAAAGAGTGATCAGAGTTGCAGCTGAGGGGTAGTGAATACAAAAGCAGAGAGGCAGAGATAACACCAGGAGGATCAACACAAAAACTGGGAGAGAGGGATGTAGATCCAACCAAAGGTTCATGCAGAGCTAGCTAGGGCTCATGCAGAGCCAGCCAGGAGTTGCGCAGTGCCTTAGAGAGCCAGCCTAGGTGACACAAAGGCTGTAAGGGATGACACAGTGCCTCAAAAGGCTGATGCAGGGCGAGCCAGGGTGACGCTGGGCAGACGCTGGGGCAGATTGGAGTTGGGAGCTGTCGGAGTGTTTATTTGAGGTTTCAGCCAGAACATCTGTCTCCGATTGAGAGGTACTACTGTTGAGATTATTCTCTGTTGGGTGAGCCGATTTTGGCACTCAAATTATATTTTGAAACTGCTTAATAATTAAAACCCTTAGATAGTTGTACTGATTTTCCCACATTAGGTTTTTCCAGGGACATTGGTCCAAAAACAACAGTGTCACTTGTGTGCTTGTTTTGTTTCCTTCAATTGATGATCTATAAATTATAATGTGTTGAGCATGTATTTGTATTTATTTTCAGTATTTACATGGTAAATAACTTGTTAATTAATCAGAACAAGTAGGCAAAAATAAATCAGAAAAGTGCATGAACGATTTCTAACAGCTAGACTTAGAAATTCCAACACTGGCCTTGTTATTGAGTGCTCTAGAATGCATAGAAGGTCATCACACTTGGGTATGGTTATCTAGCTTTCTAATGGCTATGATGGTGTAATGTTCATGGCATACTCTTGATAATTGGGAATAATGGAGATATCATGTCTATTTGAGTACCAATTGTGTTACCTTGTTGGCAAATATGGAGGTGAATTAAAGGTTATTTTACATGCTAGTTGAGCCATATCCTTTACTCGCATAATAAGTTGGCCCAAGGTAGTCATGCATATTATGTTGACCCGCGAGATGATAAAAGGGTGCATGTGTGGAGGCAAAGGAATACAATAGTTAATTATATGAGATGTTTTCTTCAGTACATGACCGATTTTGACTATTATACTAATTCAAGTAGGTTAGCCATCATGCTACCTATAATTGTGAGTTCTTCTTAGAGGTAGCATCATACCCTTGTTGAGAAATTTAAGGCATAGAAATTAAGTGATTTTTATTCTATTAGTAATTGCTTGTGAGTTCTTTTTGATTCTTTAGATTAGGATCTCTTTTACTTAGGTTATTAGTGTTCTTCTTCATCAATCAACTACCAATCCATAAACCATAAAGAGAAAAGAGACACAGAATATAGGCTATCAGCCAGGGCCAAAACCTCTCCCACTTGAGAGGAAACCTCAATTGACGAATACCAAGACCAAGACTCTTGACCTATTTTCCACTCCAAGACCAAGTCATAAGCCTTCCTTGATGGGATTCTTCTTGCTTGAGTCAACAATAGTCAAACCTCTGCTTCTCTCTCCTCGACTACCCTTTAGAATTTGGTTTCCTCTTCTTTGCTTCAGACTTGTACCTTACTCTAGCCTCCTTGGGAACCTTAGATGCAACATATGTGAGATATATATGGTGATCCAACCCCTTAATCTCCTTCGCTTGCCCTGAATGGTCTTCTCTTCCAACTTGGCTTCTTGAGTTCAACTTCTATCACAGTGAAATAGACTTCGACCTTTTCTGCAGTGGTAATAGTCCTCTCCTTCACACGTGTGAGAGGAGATCAACCCTAAAACAGTCCAAAAACAAATCTGATGACCTCATTGCTCCTTTCCTTCACCTCGCTGGTTTTAGGGCTCCTATTTGATGACCTTCGCATTTTAGACTTCAGACTTCCTTCATCGAAATTCTCCATCTCAAATGAAAAACGAACAACCCTATTTATAGTTGTTGGAGCTTATAATAAGCCAACTTGAAGAGGGTGAGCCGACATGTCTGTTGGAGGAGTTTATTAATTCAATCTTGAATCTGACTTGCAAGAGATGTCTTGTGCTTGTCTTGGAGGGCTTTTATACTTATTTAATGACTCATACAAATGTGTAACATGTTGATTTCTGGTAGCATCGAATGTGCTCTAAGTCTCAAAATTTGCAGGGAGGCTAAGACACATGTATTCCAGAATACCCAATTTTTTTTTTGGGAAATTCCACCCGGAGACAGTTTTATTAAAATAATTAATTATTTTTAATGGATGCCTAAGTCTAAACTTAGGAAATTAAAATAATTAAAGGGTATTAATGAAACTAGATGTGAATCTTCTAGAAGAAGATAAAGACCGATTCAATATGATCTAAGCCATTGACTAGAATCTAATCTAGGTCGTTGATTACTCAACTAGAAGATTATAAGAAGGAATTCGAAAAACACACTAGGCAGATACTCAGTTGCCCAATCAGATCGATTTTCTCATTGGCTAAAGTTCGGCAAGAGAAAATCGAATCAGAGGGAGAGTTGCAAGTTGGAGAGAGAGGGCATCAACAATAGTCAGGAGTGCAGGAAGCAGATAGAAGAAGCAAAGAAGAGGAGGGCCAACGCAGAGGCAGTGATGTTGGGACTACAGTCACTGTGCAGAAGGTGACGTAGTGAGACATAGTGAGGGAAAAAGGTCCTCTCTAGAGTCAGAATTTCATTGTGAAGCATGAGAAAATTGTCTGTAAAATTTCTCACATAAATTCCTCTTCTATTCTGCTAGTTGTATCTTGTACATGAGATTTTGCCAAAGATCAATAAAGAAACCCTCATCTGTTGCACCGGTTTTACCACATTGGGTTTTTCTGAGAACAAGTGCACTGGTTTTCCCACATTGGGTTTTTCTGAGAACAAGTGTCCAAAAATAACTGTCATTGTGATTGTAATTATGCTAGCATTTTTCCTTGCATTTAATTTCCGCAGTATTTTAATTGTGAGGGCTGCAGTCGAATTTATTTCGATATTTGTTGTAGAAACACTGTGAATAACTTGTTTTTGAATTAATAAGTAGAAGAAATAATATCAGCCACTGCAGTTGGATTTCTATTAAGAAATTTTCACATGGTATCAGAGCTAAGGAGAAACAAGAGAACAGAGCTAAAGGAGCTAGCGTGAACAGAAGTGGGAGCTGCATAGGCAGCAGATCGAATCTGCAGAGGGATTGTGTAGTCCAGGAGGGCAAAATTTTCGTGGGAAAATCTCTCTAAGTGAGTCGACAAACATAAAGATTTCCAGATCGAAGCTTGCCAGTGATAGAGGGAGCAGTGCAGAGCAGTCTTCAGGTGGGACACAATTTTCACAAATAAGGATGGAAAATCAAGGTGTCTTTGAATTATCTTCCAGATTGGAAGAAGAATTCGCATGCTTGTCAAGTTCAATGTCAGCAGATGTTTGGTATATTGATAACAAGCTTCAGCTCACATGGGAGTACAAGAATACTTCTTGTGCTATCAAGAAGAGCAGATGGACTTCCAAATCACTATGAGAAACAGAATGGACTGTACTCCAGTAGGGAGAGGTACCATAGCATTTCATATGGAAGCAGGAGCTAGCATCTGAGCCACTAATGTTCTGCATGTGCCCAGGTTAGGAATGAATCTGATTTCAATGTCCCAGTTACAAGACAAAGGATACGATGTATACTTCATTGGAAGGAAAGTATACGTCAAACATCCAAGTTGGAAGAAGATGAGACAAATTGGAGCTCGAAGCAACAGACTGTACAGATTGCAGCTCGAGTCTCCAATGGCACTGATAGGGAGCAATCATAATGGTGAAAAGGAACTGAATGAACTGTGGCACAAGTGAATGGGACACTTTACCATGGAGCACTGAAGATGCTCAGAGAGACTGTTACAAGAGTTCCAGTCCTTAGTACCAAGCATGATGATGTATGTAGAGGATTCGTACTAGGGAAGTACACTAAGGCGGCTTTTTCCAAAAGTAACAATAGAGTGAAAGGCGTATTGGGATTGATACACTCAAATATTTGTGGCCCAATGTCCACGAGAGCTCTTAGTGGTGGTGAATACTTCGTCACCTTTATTGATGATCTCTAGAAAAACCTAGATCTATTTCTTAAAGACCAAGGATGAGGTCTTTGATCAGTTCAAAGAGTTCAAGGCTCCCGTAGAGAACAATACAGGGAAAAAGATAAAGGTATTGCCTTCAGATAATGGTGGAGAGTATATGAACAAAGACTTCACAGATTTCTGCGCAAAGGAGGGCATCAAAAGAGAATGGACAACTCCATATAATCCAGAGCAGAATGGAGTAGTAGAGCGAAAGAATAGAACTATTGTTGGGGCGGCAAAGGCTATGTTGTATGACCAGGACTTGCCTAGATTCTTATGAGCGAAGGCATTCAACACAGTGGTGTATATTCATAATAGAACTCCTCACAGAGCATTGGGGAAGAAAACGCTTGAAGGAGTTTTCTCAGGGAGAAAGCTGGAAGCGAGTCATCTTTGGATATTCGGAAGTGTGGCTTAGTGTCACATTCCAGACAAGAAGCGTAGTAAACTATATCAAACTGCAGAAAAGGGGTACCTTGTAGGATATAGCGAGACCTCGAAGGCATACAAAATCTACGTTCCTAGCATCAGGAAGATTGTAGTAAGACGAGATGCAAAGTTCATGGAGGGTAGAGCTTTCAGTAAATCTCAAGAGATGCCAGCAGAAGATCATTCAGCGGATGTTCCATTAGTCCAATAGAAGCAAGGGGAGCAAGGACAACAAGCAAGAGGATAGACACTAGGATTGAGCACAGTGACCAGTACTGGTATTTCCTCAAGAGTAGGAGATCCTGGCAGTTCTCAACAGATGGAACAACGGGAGGAAGAATTGATTCAGCCTCCTGCCACCAGTGGTAGAGCCAGTAGGGAAGTACGACAAGCACTGAGGGACACAAAGGAGTTTGTTGGAGCTCCCAGAACCGACAAAAGGCAGCATAGACAACCTAACAAATACCAAGCCTTGGTAGCATAGGTTGAAGAACCTTCCAGTTTTCAGGAAGTCGTACAACACCAATTATGGGTGGATCCCATGGTAGAAGAATACAATTCTATCATGACGAATGATGTTTGGGAAGTGGTACCTAGACCAGTGGATAGATCACTTGTACGATCAAAGTGGATCTACAAGATCAAGTAAGCTGCAAATGGCAGTAGAGAATTATAAGGCTAGGTTCAGAGCAAAGGGGTACACACAAAAGGAAGGAATAGACTATGAGGAGACATTCACCCCTGTAGCTAGATATACCTCTATCAAATCTCTTATATCCCTAGCAGCTCAAATGGGATGGGAGATTCACCAGATGGATGTCAAGACAACATTCCTGAATGGGGTGATCGAAGAGGAGGTGTATATTGAACAACTCGAAGGCATCAAGACTCATGAGAAGAAAACTCATGTATGCAGGTTAAAGAAAGCCCAATATGGGCTCAAGCAGGCACCCAGAGCTTGGTATGGTTGGATTGACAGTTACTTGTAGTAGTTGGGATTCATCAAGAGTGATGTTGATCCCAATCTCTACTATCTAATGGTGGAGAATGAGCCACTTATTCTGGCATTATATGTAGATAACTTATTTCTAACAAGGTCATCTAGGCTCATAAAGGACTGCAAGAAGAATATTGAGGCAAAATTCGACATGAAGGATATGGGGTTGATGCATTATATTCTAGGGTTGGAAGTTTGGCAGAAGAATGGGGAGATCTTCCTCAAGCAAGGAAGATATGCTACAAAAATTCTGAGATTCAAAATGCAGGATTGTCGACCCATGGCAATGCTTATGATCACCAATTGGAAGAAACTAGATGCATCAGAAGACAAGGAAGTGGACGCCCCCTTGTACAGATAGCTCACTAGATCACTCATGTATTTGGTCAACACCAGGCTAGACATTTGTTTCGCTGTCAACACCCTTAGTCGGTTCATGGTGGAACTAAAAAGGGTACATTGGGCAGCAGCTAGGCACATTCTTAGATATGTGCGTGGAACAGTCGAATATGGGTTGAAATACACAGAGTAGATGACGTCAGATTGAGCGGATTCACAGATGTGGATTGGGCAAGTAGTTCAGTAGATCGGAAAAGTACCTTCGGGTATTGTTTCAGCGTTGGATCAAGAATGATCTCTTGGTGTAGCAGGAAGTAGAAGTTTTTAGCTCTAAGCTCAGCAGAAGAAAAATATATGGCAGCCAACACACCTACATGCGAAGCCATATGGCTTAGAAAACTGCTTGTGAGTTTGTTTAGAAAAAGGATGGAAGCGACTAGTGTTTACTGTGATAATCAGAGTTGTATCAAACTTTCTGAGAATCTAGTATTTCATGATAGGTCGAAGCACATTGATATCAGATGTCAGTTTATCAGTTTGTGTTCAACATGGGGCAGTACAACTACAATGTGTCCCCACAGGAAATCAGGTAGCAAACATACTCACAAAAGCTCTAGAAAGAGCTGAGTTCATCTAGTTTAGGGAGCATATGGGTATGGTAGAGAACCTGTTTCAGTAGCAGAAACAGAGGGTTTCTCAGTTGAGGTAGAAGCAGATGAGAGGGAGTTGCAGTACAAATGTAGTTGGCAATAGTATGCAGGGTCAGCAGCAATATAGATGCAACATTTGCGCAGTAGTTGGTGGGTAGTGATGTCAGATATCAACAATGGAAAGGGAGATGTTATAGAGTCAAGGTGATGCTTCAGCAGGTTGCATTACTAGAGCACATTCCTCGCTAAGAGATAGTGTTCATTTTTGGTAGCATCGGATGTGCTTTAAGCCTCAAAATTTGCAATGAGGCTAGGACACATGTATTCTAGAATACCCAAAAATCGTTTAGGGAAATTCCACGCGGAGACAGTTTTATTAAAATAATTAATTATTTTTAATGAGTGCCTAAGTCTAAACTTAGGAAATTAAAATAATTAAAGGGTATTAATGAAACTAGGTGTGAATCTTCTAAAAGAAGACAGAGATCGAGTCAATATGACCTAAGCCATTGATTAGAATCTAATTTGGGTCGTTGATTACTCAACTGGAAGATTATAAGAAGGACTTCGCTAGGCATTTGGAAAACGGACCTCAGTTGCCCAAGCAGATCGATTTTCTCACTGGCTAAAGTTCGACAAGAGAAAATCGAATTAGAGGGAGAGTTGCAGGTTGGAGAGAGAGGACATCATCAATAGTCGGGAGTGCAATAAGCATAGAGAAGAAGTCGAGCAGAGGAGGGGCAGCATAGAGGCAGTGACACTAGGATTGCAGTCATTGCACGGAAGGTGATGCAGTGAGACGTAGTGAGGGTAGCAAGTCCTCTCCAGAGTCAAAATTTCACTGTGAAGCATGAAAAAATTGTCTGTAAAATTTCTCACAGAAATTCCTCTTCTATTCTGTTGATTGTATCTTGTATATGAGATTTTGCTGAAGATCAATAAAGAAACCCTTATCTGCTGCATCGATTTTCCCACATTGGGTTTTTCCGGGAACAATTGTCCAAAACTAATTATGTCATTGTGATTGTACTTGTGCTAGTATTTTTCCTTGCATTTACTTTCTGCAATATTTTAATTGTTAGGGTTGCAGTAGAATTTATTTCACCATTTGCTGTAGAAACACTGTGAATAACTATTTCTGAATTAATAAGTAGAAGAAATAATATCAGTCACTGCAGTTGGATTTCTATTCAGAAATTTTCACATAACATGCCCAAGAAGGGTCTTTCATACATGACATACACTCAAATTGACTTTTATGACTAGATGACAAATCCTAAAGGCTCACAATCGGAGCCATCACTAAAAATAAAATTCCTTGCTCATGAAACCCATGAGACAAGCATTTACAATAATAATTTTATTTTTCTTCTTTACATCAATTACATAAAATCACAATTACACATGTTATTATGAAGACCGAACCTAGTTACACTTTTCAACACTCCCTTTTAACTAGGGAGGTATTCATAATGGTACTTGGTCATTCTCAATCTAAATAATTATCATAAGAAGAATCGGATTCGTAACCCATATGTATAGCATCATATCAACCAACATTGTCCCATAGCAAGGCCTTGACTAACAACTCTATCTCTCCACGATATCTAAGCTCAATGCTAGTGAGACCAATGATGTATAGACACCTTCATCATTGTCTCTCTTGGAACATACACCACCCGGGTTCTTAGGGTGTGCTCTACCAAGACTATTTTTATCTTAGATTCCCAGTCCTCAAAGAATATCGGTCCTCTATGAATACTCTTATATTGGATGCCCTAACACATCCTCAAAGAGCATCGTATGCCAAATGTTTACCAAATCCTCCAATTTGTCTTCCCAAGTGAAGACAAGAATTATGTGTGTATCTCTCCCTCTTCATTAGGGAGGACATATCTATTCCAATAAAGGAATGTACTCATTCCTACAGAATGAATGTACCTAAGCTCCCTCTTGGTTTAGGAATTTCCAAGTTTCTTCCAAGTAAGAAACTTGTTTCCAGGCTCCCTCTTAAATAGGGACCTATAGCAGGTGCTTAGGTGGAGATGATGGGACAACCAGCTGCTTGAAGAACTCCTCCTCATGATGTCACAAACTTATTAATGTTATGTAGGAGTCTTCATGTTTGGGACTTTTACATAGGGCATAGACCATCCATCACTTTCATCCATGAGTCGGCCATGTCATCATCGGAAAGTGATCCATCAGTCCATATCTGGGATTCCTTCATGCCATGTTGCTTTCTTCATGCCATGTTTACTTAAGGACTTCTCATCCTATTGCATGTGCATCAGTGGTGGAAGACATCCATAGATCTTCCCTTGGTAGTCCTGCATAAACCCATCCAGATATTTGTTCAAAAATAAATGAATGAACATTAAAATTAACATTACCTTTGTGATGGTCTTTCAACATGACACCTTCTAGTTTGCATCAGCATCCCACGTACATATCGACAAATCTCCCAAAGATATATATTGTTAAGGGTCTATTTCATTTTTAGACTCCACATATCTTCCATGGAGATATCCTAGTCAAATCTTCTTGGTCTTTCAAATGTTGATTGCCTTTACCATGTTTGCATATTCCATGATCTCTTTCTTCCTTTCTTCACACATTTCATTCCTAGGAGCTTCCAATAAGAGTTCCTCAATTGTAGTCAACAACCTCATACATCATATGAGGTCATATTATGTTGATTTTCATCTAGACAATGTGTGACCCATGCCTTCTTGCATCCTTTCAGAGGAGGATATTCTTTTTCCTTTGATCATGCTCTCAAGATAGAGCATTGATCCATATTACCTGCAACCATATGACATGACTCTTCAATATAGACTATAAGCATACATACCTCATTTTCCTTTGGGTCATCTAGACTTCCTGCAACAGCTTCCTTGATTGAAAAAGCTCCAATCCCTTGATCTACTTCTCCTTTTATGTCATCGTACCATCATCCCTTGAATTCCACAAGTTTGGAATTCTTAATGAAACACTTGCTTCCCCTCATGATTGGTGAACCTTTCAATGAAGATTCCATTAGAGAATCTTAAGGATCTAAAGTATCCCCACCAGTAGATGTTTCCTTTTGACAAATGTATGATGAACCTTGTGCTTGATGACCATGCCACTTATGCTTTCAATGAGATTCCCAAGATCTATATCCTTGACTTCCATAGATTCTAAGCATCTTTCATGCTTCTCTATGATGTCCTGAGCTCTTGCTTTCAATGCTAACATGATGCCTTAATGCATCCCGTTATTTTACTTAGTGAATCATGATAGCCATATCTTACAACAAAAGACTTAGGAACTTGAAAAGAACTTATATGAGGAAGACTATCTCAATAGTGGAGATCTATTACTTCCTCCTTCTTGGATTTCTTCTTCCCAACTTCCTTCACTTCCTTGGTGATGTGGGTTGCTTCTAAGTTCTCGTCCTCTTTTGTTATAGTCCTTCTTGAGCTTAGGACAATCTCTTCTATAGTGCCCATATTCTTGACACCCATAGCATTGTATTTTAGCCATGTTCTTCTTTTTCTGAGGACCAAACTTTCCAAATTTTCCATTTCTTTTTGTCATAGCAGCATATGCTTGCTTTTTCTCACCTGCTCCCACGTCAAATTTGGCCTTTAGTCTAGATTCTTTAATATTTCATAGTGACCATAGATCCTGGAAGGGAGTAGCTTCTTTCTTCCCATAAATACTTAAAGTAAAGTTACCCCACTCCTCTGGTAGTGCATTTAATACAACGGTGGTCATTTCTCTATCATACATGAGTTCTCCCAAATCTTTTAGTTGATCCCAAATTTCAGATATCCTTTGACATCTTCAGCTTGTAGAGTTCTTGCCTTAATGAGATGACTTCTCCAACAGTGCTTACAGAATACAACTCTACCAGTTTGTCATAGATTTCTTTTGAAGTTTCAAGTTTAGATACATATGGGATGAGGGGATCATTGATGGATTATATGAGAATCCTTTGAGCCCTAACTTCCCCTTTCATATACTTGGCAAGAGCTTGAGCATCTTCTCTTCTTGGTTTAGTGATAGAACCTTTGACATGTTCCATAACCTCATTTTCAATGAGATTCGAATCTGTCCTTTTCTTCCATGAAAGATAGTTTGAAGCCCCAACCAATTTGTTGCTTTCCTTGCAAAAAGACATTTTGACATATTCAGATGTGGACATAAATATATTTACTTGATAGGATGCTCCTTGTTGCTTCCTTGATATTGATGATGATATAGAGGATAGAAAACTTCTCCTTGATGAAAGTAGTTTTCTTCAAGAATGATCCTTGATCCCACAGAGAGTGAGATGACACCGCCTTTTGATCTAGTTTCCTTTGGATGAATAGTATTCAAAATACTTTAACTTGATTCGTAGATTTCTTCAACTTGAGTAGATGTAGGGTTTTGGCCTTCTTTTCTTGATGACGATCCCAATACTTCTTTGATCTAGGGTTATGATGCTTCCTTTGACTACAAGATGATCTTCGTTTTGATTCCTTCCTTGAGTGTCCCTTGATAAGATGCTCTTCCTTGACTTAGTCACCTTAGCTCTGATACCATGTTGAGAATCTCGGGCATAGAAATTAAGTGATTTCTCTTCTATTATTAACTGCTTGTGAGTGCTCTTTGCTTCTTTAGATTAGGATCTTCTTTTACTTAGGTTATTAGTGTTCTTCTTTATCAAACAACTACCAATGCATAAACCATAAAGAGATAAGAGACACAGAATATAGCCTATCATCCAGGGCCAAAACCTCTCCCACTTGAGAGGAAAACCCGAACAAATTCTTCTTCTTATAGAGACCTCAATTGATGAATACCAAGACCAAGACCCTTGACCTATTTGCCACTCCAAGACCAAGTCACAAACCTTCCTTGATGGGATCCTTCTTGCTTGAGTCAACAATAGTCAAACCTTTGCTTCTCCCTCCTTCTCAGCCACCCTTTAGAATTTTGTTTCCCCTTCTCTGCTTCAGACCTGTACCTTACTTCGGCCTCCTTGGGAACCTTAGATGCAGCACATGTGAGATATATATGGTGATCCAACCCCTTAATCTCCTTTGCTTGCCCAGAATGGTCTTCTCTTCTAACTTAGCTTCTTGAGTTCAGCTTCTGTCACAACAAAACAAACTTTGGCCTTTTCTATAGTAGTAACAATCCTCTCCTTCACATGTGTGAGAAGATATCAACCCTAAAACAGTCCAAAAACAAATCGGATGACCCCGCCGCTCCTTTCCTTCACCTTGCTGGTTATAGGGCTCCTATTTGATGACCTTCGCACTTCAGACTTCAAACTTCCTTCACTGGAATTCTCTATCTTAAATGAAAACTGAACAACCCTATTTATAATTGTTGGAGCCTGTAATAAGCCGACTTGAAGAGGGTGAGCCGACATGTCTGTTGGAGGAGTTTATTAATTCAATCTTGAATCCAAAGTGCAGGAGAGGTCTTGTACTTGTCTTGGAGGGCTTTTATACTTATTTAATGACTCATACAAATGTGTAACATGCCCAAGAAGGGTCCTTCATACATGACATAGACTCAAATTGACTTTTACGACTAGATGACAAATCCTAAAGGCTCACAATGGGAGCCATCACTAAAAATAAAATTCCTTGCTCATGAAACCCATGAGACAAGCATTACAATAATAATTTTATTTTTCTTTTTTACATCAATTACATAAAATCAAAATTACACATGTCATTATGAAGATTGAACCTAGTTACACTTTTCAACAACCCCTTAGGAGGCGCATGTTGAGACTTGATGATATTTTAATACTTGGTTAAGTTTACTGCCTTGGATATGGTGCATGTGGGTCATTTTCCATGTGTGTGTGTGTGTGTGTTATTTGTTCATACATTCAATCATGAACACTAGCCATTGACAATTATATTTATCACTTATGGCATAGTTGCAAGAAGCTTCTCCTCCCCCACCTTGCTCTAGACCCTGGAACCATGCTCTGACCAAGAGCGCTTAGGGAGCACCCCTAGTAGCATTAGTGAAGTGGTTTCTTGTGATGTAAGCTCCATTAGTGAAGTGGTTTCTTGTGATGTAGGCTCCATTAGTAAAGTGGTTTCTTGTGATGAGGTACCCCTTGATGGGTCTCCACTCAACATTAGAGCTCTATATAAATAGACAAGCATGTGAGAGGCAAATCATCAACGTAGCAAGCTCATTCTATCTTTTCTAATGGAAGAGAATTCAACCAAGGAGAAATCTATTCATCTTCATCTTTCTTCATCATCATTTCTGCTCTTCTTGAGGCCACACATGTGACAAAGTTGACCGAGTTGTTTGACCAAGTTTGATTGAGAGTTGACTAAGCATTTGACCGAGTTTGACCATCGTTGTTTGACCAAAGTTGATTGCAATCTGTATAGATCCCCACATGTGAGTTGACCGCACGACGCACATGCAATTTGACCACATACAGTGACCAAAGGACTAAGTTTGACCATAGGGAAATTTGACCAAGATGTTGACTAGCATTGACTTTTGAGTTTTTATTGGTTTGACCAGTAGTTGATTGACCAAGTTTGACTCGTATTTTGACTTGTATATTCACAGAGATTTCTAGATAAATTTCTAATTTGTAAAGCTTGCTGAAAAGACAATTTCTCCTCGAGAAAAGATTGTTGGGTTTCCTAGATGAAAAATTTTGTGCCTACTATGCATGGTCATCTTTCTATCATCTTTACTATTCCTGCTGCATTTAATGTTGAGATTTTCTATGTATAATTGCTCAATGATACCAATGGCATGAGAAATATGTTTGAAAATCATTAGGAAGTAATTATCAGAGCAGAAAATTGTAATCTACTGCACATGCCATAGAATTTCAATATGGTATCAAAGCATTGTTGAAGATCAGCCATTGAACGAACCTCAAATTTCAATATTCAACACCTTGTACAAACCAAATCTCTTGTCAAGATGGTGCCCAGTCTCAGTGTAGAAGACAGGTTGGATGGTCCTACTAATTTCAGATCCCGGAAGACCAGGATACTCCTTGTCATGGATGAAAATGAGATTCAAAATTATGTGAAGGAAATTGTCTGAAAACCACAAGATGCTGAGGAGAAAGCTAGGCATAAGAAGAATGAAGCAAAGGCTTAGAGAATCTTGATAGATTCTATAAAGGACCATTTGATTCCACATGTTGTTGAGTTGAATACTGCCAAAGTGATTTATGATGCCTTGATGGGATTGTTCAAGAGTAAGAACACTAGCAAGAAATTGGCCTTGAGGCATCAACACTGTAGTATCATGATGTCCAGATCAGATTTAGTTGCCACTTATCTCATGAGAGTCTCCCAGTGGAGAGATCAACTTAAAGCTATTGGAGATACCATTGATAATGAAAATCTTGTTACAGTGACTCTTAATGAATTTCCTTCTTCATGGAGTCCATTTGTGAAAATTCTACCACTGAACAATTGATTTATTTTACCTACTTATTTTCCAAAATGTTATTTACGAAAACCCTTCCATAAACATTCAAATAAATTATGTTGTAGATATCACACCATAATACATAAACAAATACACGCACAAGAAGCAAACACATCAACATAGATGTTTTGGACAATTGTCCCCGGAAAACCCAATGCGGGGAAACCAATGCAGCAGAGGAGGATTTTATTAATCAGCTATTCTTGAGTACAACTGGGTGCCAAACTGGCTTACCCAACAGAGATAAATTCTCTAGCACCTCTTCCAGACTTAGCGTCAGACTTGCTGGCCTCTGCGCAGCTCCCAGACCCTCTACATCAGCTTCTCTCTCTGCATCAGCACCGGGTATTTGCGTCTGCCTGAAAGGCTCTGTGTTTGTCTCTCTAATCTCTGTGCTGATCTTCTAGTACTGTTCCTGACTCTTTGTTCCATACTCGCTACCTCTTGCTGCAATCCATACCTCTAGTTCGAATTTCTCAGCAAACCCTGCTCCAGAAATCGAACTGATCGGTCTCCCTCAGTATATCTCCAACTGACCCTCAAGCCCCCTTTTATACTTTTCCTGTTGATGAATCAACGTTCAAGATTAAGTCCCTAATCAACGGCTAAGATTAAAATAGACTGGATCCTTATCTTTTGGAAGCTTCTTATGCTTATCTTTATTAATACCCATTAATATTTTTATTTTCCTAAGTTTAGACTTAGGAACTCATTAAAAATATTAATTATTTTAATAAATCTTCATCCAGATGGGTTTTTCCAAAACAATTTCTGGGTTTTGCAGATCTCATGTGCTTTAGCCTCTCCACCAATTTTCATGGCTAGAGCACATTCGATGCTACCCCAAATCAAGGCCATTTGTACACAATATTTGTGCACGAGTTGAGCTTCCCAAGTTTGATCAGCTTTAGACTAATTGTGTCCAAGAGGAGGCCAAATTGTTGTCCAAGAATAGCTTGCAAAGACTTCAGGATGATGAAACCCAAGCCCTTACAACTCATGCAAGGAAAGGAAAAGGAAGAAGAAACTTTGATAAGAAGAATACAGGTGGAAGATCAAATCCAGTTCAATATCACAAGAAGAAGGATCTTTCAAAGATCAAATGCTTCAAGAGTCATACATTTGGTCACTATGCCTCCTAGAGTCCTCAGAAACAAAAGGAAGAGTACGTAGCATGCATTAATAGTCGTTGGTGTCCTTGAATTTTTAAATTAAATTTATGAAACCCTTAAGGACCCTATTTAATATTTGTTTCAAGGATTTTCATTAGAAATATTTTTAATTTCACAAGTATTTGAAGTCAATGGTTGGCTTGGTGCATATGGTCCTACCCAAGTGTGAAGTCAATGATTGGTTTACTATCTTTGGATTTTCAAGTTATTCAACTTTTACATGGTGAGATTACGGTGAGAATCCCTGTCATATATTGACAACTATTGGTGAATAAGTTGTTATGTTTCTACCCGTAGGGTTTTAGCCCACAATACTGGGTCTTCAGCTTCAACCTCAATTTTCTCTCAAACTAGGAGGAACCACGAGGCGCATACCATATATCAATGGAAACATCTCGTCAAGGAGAACATATCTAGAAGGATCTTGACACAAGATTCCATGAATTGCCATGTCAAATTTGCCATGGAAGATCGGGGTAGCTATTGGTGCTTCTTGGGTTGACATCAATGACAACCACGTATCAACATGCCTTACATCATTGTTGAGATTGGAGGTGATAATCCATCTCGCATTGGCCATCTAGATGGCAAGAGACTGCCATTGCCCATAAGGGCCAAATTTCTAACTATAGTTTAGTTTTCAATTTTGTTTATGTGATTTTATTTCATTAATGTGTTATTGTTTACATGTTGTAGTTAGTTACACAGTTTTCTTTCTTTTATTTCAATTATGCTATATATTGTGTTTGTTAGATGTTGTTTCATTTCTTAGATTACATGTCCTTTGTTTTGGTTTTAGTTTTATGTTAGGAAGGAATAGGACTTGTTACCAACCATAAGTGTGTAACCCTAGGAAAGATTTTCTCCTATTCATCTTCTTTCAATCAGAAGCCAGTAGCCCCCGACAACCACCTTGTAACTGATGTGATGTGCCACTTTATCTCTGCCCCCTGCATCAATTGTATGTTTCCTCGCCCATTTGTCAAGAGCACATGTTAGAAGGTGGGAAATTTGACCCAAAAGGTATGTTTTTCATTATGCAATTGGGTGTTTATGCTTGTTTATCATTCAACCCTTTTGGGCATGGATTAGTGGGTGACTTGGAAGAAGGAAGGGCTTTGACTGTGGTTTAGTCACTTAGTTCCCTCACCCTAAAAGGGAGATTAATCTTCAACCCTAGTCCCATGGTATCTCCCCTATTGACCAATCTCTTTAGGAAGGGCACTACTTGAGAAACCATGATTTTGGTAGTCCCATTTTCCCATTCCATATTTATCACTTCCCTCTGCACATTACCACCCTTTTCACTTTTTCCCTTCTCCTGTTGATTTGGGGTAGCATCGGATGTGCTCTAGCCACGAAATTTGGTGGAGAGGTTGGGGCACATAAGATCTCCAATACCCAGAAAGGGTTTGGGCAGATTCTAAACAGTTCAGGAGATATTAAAATAATTAATATTTTTAATGGAGTCCCTAAGTCTAAACTTAGGGAAAATAAAGTATTAATTTGTATTAATATGAAACTATGTTAGAATGGTCCAAAAGACATGGATCAAGCCAGATCTAATTTTAGTCGTTGATTAGGGACTTAATCTTGGCCATTGATATGTGAACAAGAAAAGTATAAGAGGGGGCTTTAGGGTCACTTGGAGAACACACTAGAGTGATCAGTGATTCTATTCTCTAGAGCGGGGTTTGCTAAGAGAGATAGAATCAGTTATTGGAGTTGCAGCCGGGGGGCATTGAGTACAAAGAGACAGAGAGGCAGAGATAGTGCCGGGAGAGCAGCGTAGTAGCCAAGGAGAGTGATGCAGTAGTAGCCAGAGCTCACGCAGGGCCATGTAGAGGTAGTCGGGAGCTGCACAGAGCTTCAGAGAGACCAGCGTTGTTGACGCAGAGGGCCAGAAGGCTGACGTAGGGCCTCCTAAGGCTAACACAGACCCATCCGGGGTGACACAAGGCCAGCACTAGGCAGAGAGGGGCTGATGCAGTCCAGAAAGGCAGACGTTGGGGTTTCTGGGGTACATTGTAGCTAAGGAGCTGCTGGAAGGATTATTCGGGGTTCAACCAGGAAATTTGTCTCAAACTGAGAGGTATTACTGCCAAGGAAATTCTCTCCTGGATAAGCCGATTTTGGCACCTAGATTGCACTCTAATATTGCTTAATAAGAAAACCCTCAGATAGCTGCACCTGTTTTCCTACATTGTATTTTTCCGGGGACATTGGTCCAAAAATAACGGTGTCATTTGGTGTGATTGTTTTTGTTTCCTTCAGTTATTGATCTGTAATATGTTGAGCATGCACTAGTGTTTATTTTCAGTGTTTAAATTGTAAATAACATGTTAAGTAACAGAACAAGTAGGTAGGAATAAATCAGATAAAGTGCATGGAGGGTTTCTAACTAAGTAGACTTAGAAACTTCAACATGGTATCAGAGCGTGATTGCAGATCACAGGGGAATTGAGGACATTAGCCGAGCGGAGCAATAGCAGCAGAAAACAGTTGTCTCGAGCTAACAGAATTTGTTTCTAGCAGAACAACAATAAGGGAAGGGTGACGCAGTGCCTGCATCATCAAGGATGAGCCAGGAAGAGGCAGCGCAGAGGCTAAGGAAGGCAAAGGGAGCCTCACGCAGAGCCATGCAGAAGCTAGGAGGGTTGACGCAGTTGGCTGAGGAGGCTGGGTTGCTAGTGTCGAGATTGCACAAAGCCTAGGAGCTCTCACCTTCAGGTTGCTGGGGTTTAGAAGGTTGTGGGAACATTGTAGAGTGGAGTTGGTGAGGTATTGTAGTCAGAATAGTGCCTGATAGGGCAAGGCCAAGAGGAGGGAATTGCTACCAAGGGTTTCTATCCGAGAAACCTGGATCAGTGGTGCGGTTGCACAAATGATCGGAGTAGGGGGCATCTCGACATCGGTAGAAGGATTTCTGGGAAGGAAATCGAGACTCAGAGGGAGTTAGATCGAGAACTTCCAGGAGGGAAGTAGGAGAGCATCATGGCACTACACGGAGTAAGAGACCAAGACAGGCTAGATGGAGCATCGAACTTCGCAGTCTAGAAGGCCATAATCTTATCTGCACTTGACAGAAATCGTGTCAAGAACTTTGCCTTGAAGGTTATAGCTATCCAAGTCGACCGCAATGATAACAACAAGTATGAGGAGGCAATGGCAAGGGCCAAGAGCATCATCCTTGACAGGTTCAAGGACCATGTAGTACCACACATTGATAAGAAAGAAATGACATATGAGATCTGGGAGGCCCTCAAGAAATTGTACCAACATACTTCTGTACAGAGAAGAATGTTACTAGAGAATCAGTTGAGGTCGTATTAGATGAAGAAGGGAGAACCGATCGACACCTTCCTCGGAGGATTGAATGAGATCCGAGATCAGTTGACTGCCCTAAATGCAGTCTCAGAAGACTAGGAGGTATTTGTCTAGAGTATACTGGGCAGAGGGGCACTTCCACCTTGGGACGAGATGTGGGTTGCTCTTCGCCACAAAGAGATTAGACGGCAATTGAAGACGAGTAGCAGCAATAAGGGGATCAAAGTCAAGCAGGAGGAGGAAGATGTTGCCCTAAGATCTGAGGGAAAGCAGGAAAAGCGGAAGAAGAAGGATCTCTCCAAGATCAAGTGCTTCCACTGTGGGGAGTTGGGTCATTATTCGACCCAGTGTCCAAGGAAGAAGTAAGGGAGAGTCTTCGGAGACTAAGGCAGCGCCAGCAAGGGCAGAGAAGGAAGTTTTGATAGACGATAACTGTGCCATGAGTGCACATGTGCCACTTGAGAAGAAGTGGGGAGACATCGAGCTGTAGTCAGGTGGACTACAGGCGATAAGGGGCAAGATCCTCGAGGTATGCAGCCTCTTGGATTAGACCTTGCTACGGGAGCCCCGAAGAGGAGTAGCAGGACTGGCTGAGTCGGGTAGAGATGGATGTGGATGGAGCGACAGAGGGAGCTACAGTGCAGGAGTCCCGAGACAGCGCGAGGCTAGCGGGCTGCAATAGTGCGAAAGGCACGGGAGTGTTGCACCAATGCGAGAGGCATGGGAGTGTTCCACCAGTGCAGGATAGGCACAGATTGGTGTGTAATGGTGCGAGATGGGGGGAGTTGTTGCAACAACACAGAGGTTAGAGAGGGAGCACTTGTCAGCGGCAAAGGGAGCTTCAGTATCAGGATGGTCTCTAGCCCAACAGAGAGGTCAGAGTTAGGAGATCAATTACTTACTTCTCAGCAATGTTTTTAAAACCAGAACCGGTGACCGGACCGGTCCACCTAATGAACCGGTTTACTGACCGGAACTGGTCTAACTGGGATTGGTTTGGTCTAAACGAACCGGTTTTAGAAAAATACATTAAATAATTATTTTTTAATGAAACAAAACTATTTTTAAGATTTAAAACCATGATTCCAAGCCAATAGAGACAAAATATGCGAAGTTTGCTCATTTATATACCATGTAAAGGTGAATATATCGAAATGGCACCAAATACAATACATATCATCGACAAAATAGCAAAATACATAAGCAATGAGGCTCTAAATGGCCTATAAAGTCAAAAAACAATGTTGCAAGCTATGAGGCCATTGGCCTACTACAAGTCTATACTGTACACACGATCAATCATCAAGTTCATCACCACTACTAGCCATAGGATCATCATCAGGAGCTACATAGACATCATCTGGTTCAGAGTCTAAGGTTGCCTCAGCTTGATCTGCAACCTCAGTAGCAATACCACCAATAACAATAGAAGTGGACCTCATGGAAGCATGAGTTTGTCGACCTGCACGACTAGTGCCTTCCATTGGTTCTCTGCCCTTCCTTGATGCCGTTACTATTCCTGGTTTTGATGTCGCCGAAAAATCTGCTTCACCCCCTGCTAAAGCCATGTCGACATCAAAATCAGCCTCAAACACAGGATCTTCAGTCTTCTCCATCCATTCTGATGTTGGATCAATATTGTCCAACATAATGGGATCTAGATCAGCTGGTTTGTTCATCATTTGGTTCCTCCTCAGTCGAAGGTTGTATTGCACGAAAACAAGTTCATTTAACTGTTTTTGTTCCTTAAAGGCTTGGAGAGGGTGTTTTTGGAGGGAAAGCACCCTTAATTTCCCTCTAAAACCCCTAAACTACCTTGGAAAAGCCGCATTGTGGGTCCTTGGTGGGCATGGCAGGTAACCGGCGGGTTTAGGACTGGTTAGGACTAGTTAGGACTAGTTTAGGACCGGTTAGGGCCAAATTCTCACCACAACGCCTCCTTAACCGGGTTTTTCAGCCGATTCCAACCGGTGGCCTTGCTGACCAGCCGGTTAGACTAGTAACCGGTTAGCTAGGCCGGTTTTAAAGACTATGCTTCTTAGTAATTGAGTTGCAGTGCAACAGTGGGCAGCATGATGCAACATGTCGAGAGGAGGTGCAGTGTGGATGCACTGCTGGGAGAAAGGACCGACAACAACACAGATGCAGAGGGAGCTATTGTATAGATGCAGCAGTGGTAGTGGGAGAACCATGGGCAGCAGTACAGGATACAACGGTGCAGAGGATGGTGGGCAACAAGCCTAGCATCGGCACAGGGACCGATGCCAGATGATCAGAGTAATACTTAGTGAGGAGTATTGCTAGAGCACAATCCTTGCTAAGAGGGAGTGTTGATTTGGAGTAGCATCAGATGTGCTCTAGCCACAAAATTTGGTGGAGAGGTTGGGGCACATGAGATCTCCAATACCCAGAAAGGGTTTGGGTAGATTCTAAGCAATTCAGGAGATATTAAAATAATTAATATTTTTAATGGAGTCCCTCAGTCTAAACTTAGGGAAAATAAAATATTAATGTGTATTAATATGACACTATGTTAGAATGGTACAAAAGACATGGATCAAGCCAGATGTAATCTTAGATGTTGATTAAGGACTTAATCTCGGCCATTGATATGTCAATGAGAAAAGTATAAGAGGGGGCTTAAGGGTCACTTGGAGAACACACCAGAGTGATCAATCATTCTATTATCTAGAGCGGGGTTTGCTAAGAGAGATAGAATTAGTGATCGGAGTTGCAACTAAGGGGCATTGAGTACAGAGAGACAAAGAGGCAGAGATAGTGCCAGGAGAGCAGCGTAGTAGCTGGAGAGAGTGTGTAGTAGCAGCCAGAGCTCACGCAGGGCCACGCAGAGGTAGCCAGGAGCTACGTAGAGCTTCAGAGAGGCCAGCATTGTTGATGCAGAGGGCTAGAACGCTGACGCATGGCCTCCTAAGGCTGACGCAAACCCATCCGAGGTGACGCAGGGCCAACGCTGGGCAAAGAGGGGTTGACGCAGTCCAAAAAGGGAGACGTTGGGGTTTCTGGGGCAGATTGGAGCTGAGGAGTTGCCTGAAGGATTATCCGAGGTTTCAACCAGGAAATTTGTCTCAAACTGAGAGGTATTACTGCCAAGGAAATTCTCTGTTGGGTAGGCCAGTTTTGGCACCCAGATTGTACTCTGATATTATTTAATAAGAAAACCCTCAGATAGTTGCACTGGTTCTCCCACATTGGGTTTTTCTAGGGACATTGGTCCAAAAATAACGGTGTCATTTGGTGTGATTATTTCTGTTTCCTTCAGTTGTTGATCTGTAATATGCTGAGCATGCACTAGTGTTTATTTTCAGTATTTACATTGTAAATAACTTGTTAAGTAACAGAACAAGTAGGTAGGAATAAATTAGATAAAGTGCATGGAGGGTTTCTAACTAAGTAGACTTAGAAACTTCAACATCTCCAAGTCCACATGACCATTGGGTCCACAGGGCACTAGCACACCTCTCCCCTTGTCCACATATGTGGGTCAGGCCTGGATATGTTGCCTTGGAGGTTGATGCAGGTAAAAGAAAGTTAAAAGCATACCATGGCCACAAGCAAGACAGGAAAGAAAAAGAAAATCATAAAATGCAAAAGATGGTTGGGACATTAATAATAGCACGTGGGAAAAAGCTAAGCATGACCTCTACCCCTTATCATCATGGCCATCACCTTGGTTCCTAGGGCCAATGATTGCCCCATCACATCATAAAAGGAACCCATGCACATCCCAAGCCCTGGTGGGAAATGAAATGCCCCACCTTTAAGGGGGCAACTATACATCATTCACAACATGCTCTCATTTCCTAGAGCTTCAAGCAGTAATACAAAGAAAAATCAAGAAGACGCAAAAAGGGAATAAAGAGGGGTGGAAAAACAAAGGTTGGGGTAACTCATGCAACCACGATTGTTCCTTCCTCACATTTGTAAACCCAATATGTGGAGTTCCTTATTATTACTACCCCTTTGACCATGGCAATTGGCCTTGAGGCCTCTTTATCCCCATTCCATTCCGTCATTATTCACATGCCACCTATTGATTGAAGGATGTATCAGGGATGTGTCTTTCTCCTTAGCGGCTGGGAACACCTAATAGGGTCGTCTATTAGCCACTCCTACCTAGAGAGGTAACATTACTACAAGATCAACGCCCTAAATTTGGAAGAGAAGCCTCGTATGAAGTCTCAATTTTCCCTTGATTAACATGCTTGTTTCACTTAGATGCACTAATGATTAATTGTACCTAATGGTGAAGGTGCATCACTGGACATTGTGTGTGACTACCAAGTAGTTTTCATCATGTGCTAGGCAACTTAATTGGGGCCCAGGACCACTAGAGGAGCATCATGATGCCTTATAGGTGAAGTATTGAGAGCCATGGGACTCCTATCACTTGCAGAGCATCACTCCATTCCATGGTAACCTATAGCACCCCAGCAATCTGTGAAAATTCCTCAACTGGAATTCCCACTGAAGTAACTGATGATATTACTCCTATTCATTATATTCCTTTAAACAAATTACTTGCAGTTTCCTACGGCAAATATCTTAATACGTACATTGCAGCGTTCACTTAATTAAATATCATGTGAAGACAAGAGACTAAGCAAGAAGGAAAATACAACACAATTGACACCGTTATTTATGGACAAATGTCCCCGAAAAAACCCAACGTAAGAAAACCGGTGCAGCAGCTCTAAGGGTTTATTATTATTAAGCAGTAGCAAATTCTGAATACATCTCTAAATACCTCAAGGGTTATTCAGTTGCAGAGCAAGAAATACTAGCAGAAAGATTTGTGAGATTACCTCACACAATCACTAAGAAAAATCCTAGCTGATCTGAACATTGGATAAGGTGCCTCTAGTATGCCCTACGCTAACTTTGCGCAGTCCTCACGCAGTTCCTACATCAACCCCTCTAGGCACTGTGTCACCTAGCCTGTTGATCGATTTGTTGCTCGGAGTCTATGATCTTAGCCTCTCGATCTCAGACCCCAGCTCCCAGCTTCTGAAATTGACTCTTCCCAACAAAATTTTGGACTCCCTCTCACCCTCTGTGTGGCCCTTCTTGGCCCTATGTCAGCCTCTGCGTGAGTTGCTGGATCACTCTCTACCTCTCTCTGCTAATCATTCTCCAACTGAATCTCTTTCTCTCTCTCTCTCTCTCTGAATGCTATCCCTGCCCCTCAACTGCAAGAAATCTCCTTGATCAAAACTTCCTCTTGAGAACTTCTCACTTCAGAAATTCAATGTCTTGATCTCTCGGTATGTCTTCCAAATGATCCTCAAGCTCCCTTAAATAATCTCGTTGTTGACATTCAACGGCCAAGATTAAAAGCTAATCAATGGCTAAAGATCATTTTAGCTTGATCCTTGTCTTCTTCTAGAAGTTACACCCACAATTAGATTAATACCCATTAATTAATTTATTTTCCTAAGTCTAGAATTAGGTTCCCATTAAAAATAATTAATTATTTTAATAAAACTGTTTCTGGGTGGAATTTCCCAAAACACTTTCTGGATTCTTTGGAATACATGTCCCCAAGCCTCCCATAAAAATTTGAGGCCTAGAGCACATCCGATACTACCCCAAACCAACACAATCTACGCTTTGCCCCACATTATTCATGAGATGATGCACTTGGACTAGCGTGCCCCAAGTCAGCTTACCAGTGTATACATGATTTGGCATTTGATCTTAAGGCCCAAATGAGGTTTATCTCACCCCTTGAGACATGGGAGGGCTAGCACCATTGTCTATGTTGAAGTTTCTAAGTCTACTAGTTAGAAACCCTCCATGCACTTTACTGATTTATTCCTAGCTACTTGTTTCGTTTCTTAACAAGTTATTTACAATGTAAATACTGAAAATAAGCACTAGTGCATGCTCAACATTTTACAAATCATCAATTGAAGGAAACAAAAACAAGCACACAAAATGACACCGTTATTTTTGGGCCAACGTCCCCGGAAAAACCCAATGTGGGAAAATCGGTGCAACTATTTGAGGGTTTTCTTATTAAGCAATTTCAGAGTACAATCTGGGTGTCAAATTAAGCTTACCCAACAGAGAATGCCCTTGGCAATAGTACCTCTCATTCTGAGACAAATGTCCCAGCTGAAACCTCAGATAAACCTTCCGGCAGTTCCTCAGCTCCAATTTGCCCTAGAAACCCCAACGTCTGCCTTTATGGACTGCGTCAGGCTCTCTCTGCCCAGCGCTAGCCCAGTGTCACCCTGAATGGGCCTGTGTCAGCCTCAGGAGGCCCTACATCGGCCTTCTGGCCCTCTACGTCAGCAACGCTGGCCTCTTTGAAGCACTGCACAGCTCCTAGCTGCCTCTATGTGACCTTGCATGAGCCCTGGCTAGTTTTGTGTCACTCTCTCTAGCTCCTGCGCTAATCTCTAGACACTATCGTTGCCTCTCTATCTCTTTGTACTCAATGCTCCTCAGCTGCAACTTCAACCATTAATTCTATCTCTCTTAGCAAACCCCACTCTAGAGAATAGAATGACTGATCATCTGGTGTGCTCTCCATGTGACCCTCAAGCCTCCTCTTATACTTTTCTCGTTGACATATCAATGGTGATTAAGTCACTAATCAACGGCTAAGATTAGATCTGGCTTGATCCATCTCTTTTGGACCATTCTAACACAGTGTTATATTAATCCACATTAATATTTTAATTTCCCTAAGTTTAGAATTAAAGACTCCATTAAAAATATTAATTATTTTAATATTTCTCAAACTGTTTAGAATCTGCCCAAACCCTTTTTGGGTATTGGAGATCTCATGTGCCCCAACCTCTCCACCAAATTTTGTGGCTAGATCACATCCGATGCTACCCCAAATCAACAGTCTGAGCTCTTAACATTAGAGCGAAACTAGTCTATCTATAACCAGGAGACCCATGAGACCCATTTTGTCCCCCAAACACAAAACTAGGGTCCACAAGATGATTTGGATGGAGATTTAGGGGCCAACCCCGAAATCCAAATTTTTGGAGAGCTCTACACCTAACTTATCACTGGAGGAGCCCAACGCATGCCCTAGAAGGGCCTATGCAGTGATGATGTGTTAATTTTAGGTATGTTCTATTCTTAGAGCAATTTATTTCAATTTTCACAGTTAGCTCAATATCTTTTCTAGATTAGCAATTACTGAATTACATCAGCATTAAAGCAAATTGCAGATAGAAAATAAACATAGATCATAGAAGACAAGCCAAGACAAGAGGACACAAGATGTGGCGCTAGCCAGGGACAAACCCCAATGTGGGGAAACCCTTGATCAATTCTTCTTATATGTTCTTCAATAGTTCAGCAAAGAGAGAGAGATAGTATATTTACAACAAAAATCAACTGTTTGACTTATCTAAATAAGAGCATAAATCATCTCTAAGAAGATGATACATGAGATAGCTGAACTCAGTTGAAGACATGCTGCTTCAACTGATTCTCCAAGGTGACTTCTTCACCTATCATTGTGCTTCACCTCGTCATCATGCTGCACCATGTTGCACCCATCATCACTATGCTGCATCTCATCATGCTTCACAAATCATGAATGTACCCTTAACTGTACTGCATCATGTGCCATTGCTACAACATGTAGTCATACTATTCTATGTGGTTGCCACACCTTGCTTACCATATTGTCCCAATGTGCTTGCAGCACTATGCTTGCCATCATGTGCTTGCTGCACCTTGCTTGCTTGTTGTCCCTTGCATGCTTGTTGTACCTTGCTTGCTTGTTGTCCCTTGCATGCTTGTTGTACCTTGCTTGCTTGTTGTACTGTTGTTGTGATGGTGATTGGTTAGGGCACCTCAGACTGTTGCAAAACCCTCAAACAGTCACCTAAACAACCCTTAATCTTAGCAACCTTCCTTAGTGTGAACCCTCTGCCTTCATGCTGAAGTGTTGATTTGGGGTAGCATCGGATGTTCTTTAGCCACGAAATTTGGTGGAGTGGTTGGGGCACATAAGATCTCCAATACCCAGAAAGGGTTTGGGCAGATTCTAAACAGATCGGGAGATATTAAAATAATTAATATTTTTAATGGAGTCCCTAAGTCTAAACTTAGGGAAAATAAAATATTAATGTGTATTACTATGAATCTGTGTTAGAATGGACCAAAAGACATGGATCAAGCCAGATTTGATCTTAGCCGTTGATTAGGGACTTAGTCTCGGCCGTTGAAATGTCAACAGAGAAAGTGTAAGAGGAGGCTTGAGGGGTACTTGGAGAAGACACTGAGGGAGACCAATCAGTTCAATTTCTGGAGCGGGTTTTGCTGAGAAATTGAACCAGTGGTCTGGAAAGCAGTCAGGAGACAGCAAGTACGGAATAGAGAGGCAGGAGATCAACACAGAAGAGGCAGATGCAGAGCTAGAGGAAGCCACGTAGAGGCAGTAGAGACTGCGCAGAGCCAGAAGGGCCTGCGTCATCCACGCAAAGGCTGTAGGAGTGACGCAGAAGCCCAAAGAGGCTGCATAGAGCCTCAGTAGGTTGACACAAAGGGTTTCAAGTTGACACAGAGGGTTTCAGGCTACAACAGAGGTCAGTAGGGCCTACGTTGGGTTTAGAAAAGTGTTGTAAGTTTGTCTATCTGTGGGTAAGCCAGTGTGGCACCTTGTTGTACAAGAAAATTGTTGAATAATAAAATCCTCCCTTGCTACACTGATTTTCCCACATTGGGTTTTTCCAGGAACATTAGTCCAAAATAACTGTGTCAATGTGTGCATATGTTTGTTTTTGTATTACGGTATGATATATGCAGTAGTATTTATTTTAATGTTTCTTGAAGTAATTTCATGAATAACTTATGATGAAATAAGTAGGAAAAGTAAATTGTTTGCTGCGGTGATAGAATTTTCACATGAAGAGTAGCACATAACATGACTCCAAAACTGCCCATGTTGTCCCTTGCTGTGGTGGTATGGCCTGCGGCCTACCACACAGCCTTGTTGTAGCTTTATGGCCCACATATCAAACCCAAAACATGCCTCCTCTACCGCGGCCCTCAAGGAAGGTACCTCAACCCTTTCTAATAGCAATTCAGTCTTCATAAAATGACCCTAAAACAACCCATGTTGTTCTGTCCCTCTTGTTGGTTAGGGCAACCTAGGACTGCGGTTAGGGTCACTCTAAAACACCAGCGTGTGGCACTTGTTTGGACAGCGACTAGGGCTTGTAGAGGCCTCCTCTAAACTGCGTTGTGGGAGCCTCCTTTACAGCGTTGAGGCTTCTCCTTCAAGACAGTGTTAGGCCTCTTCTAGGACAGCATTAGGCCTCTTCAAAACAGGCCTCTATACCCACACTGTTTAGCTCTCCTTTGCTGCAGCTAAGACTGAGTTCCCTTGCCTCTAGCTTAGGGCTATCTCCTTTACTACATGACTGCGTCTTCTTGGTTAGGGTAGACTACAGCTAGACATCCTTTAGGACTACGGCTAGGGCATCCTCCTCCTAGATTTCTCTTCCACTAAAACCCAAGACAAGTGGCGAGAAATCAAAATAGAAGTGTGTGTAGAAATGACTATCAAGTCATTTCCTTTTATACTAAAACGTTGAGCACATGTGGGGTTTACTTGGTTGCTGGCTGACCTTGACGAATTGTCTTATAACACAAATAAATTCATAACTCCATGAATACTTTTCGAAATTAGATGATCTTTAGATCAATCCTACACCTCTCTATGAGAGGGATCTAAGAAAAATATCAGTTGCCATAAAAAAGATGACCCACATGAAGTTTGGCCCTAGTTTCCAATTGTAACATGATGTCATCATTTTGGTCCTCCTGTGGGTTTATCTTTATGATTTTACATTGGCTTGTAACCACACTTAGTTTTTTCCCATCTTTTGACAACTAAGAGGGGCTTTAGGCTAAAATTAGACTTGATTGGACATGTCTAAATATGAGAGACCTCATTTAGTCTCTCATCATCATCACACTTGGAATTCGACCTCTTAGAGGATTTTTGCACTTGTTCCTTCTTGGCTATTGAAGATTTATTGGATGCATTTCAAAATTTGGAAGCTATTTTTTATTGTCTTTGGAGCTACTTTTTTGGATAATGGATGGATATACTACATGTTGTCTTCTAAGTACTTATTGTTGAATATTCTATGTCCTAAAATTGTCTGATGTATGGAATTGTTGCTTCTAGGTTATGCTATTTTGTGCCCCAATTGTTGAAAATTAATTTTGAAAGACTATCTAGTCGAGTATTGCATATGTTATTCATTGTACAACATGTAATGAATGTTCCTAGTGTAGGAAATCTTTAATCTATCCATCAAACTTCATTTTCTTTTGAAGTGGGTAAATGCTAAGAGTTGATACCAAGGGTATCAATTTTTAGCCTCCTTAGAAAGGATTTAGCTTAGCTATTTCATCCTTGACTCCATATTCCTAAAGGACAAGGCACTAGTCAAAGTCATTGATGATCAATCTTAAATTTTCTCCCCTAAAATCAGTCCTTTTAAGGCTAGGGCGAAAATCTAGGGCTTGCAACGAAATTTTAGGGAGGAGGCTTTTTGATAATTTGAGAGCCTAAACATCAAGCCTAAGGCCTAGGCTACCAATTATCCAAGTTTGGTAGGCATCCACTAAAATTTCATCCATAAAATCTCTTGTCGTAGGTGTTGCTCCAAGAGGGAAACCCTAGTTCTTTTCCCCTCAACTTGAGGACTTCATTGAAGGTTGTATGAGCTTAGTACTTGCTGGAAGTATATCATATGAATACTTTTCTCTCGGCCTTGACTTTGTGAATACCTATCACCATCGAAAAATATCAAAACCCTAGGCTTGAGCCTTCCTTCTAGGGCTTTTCTTTGAGAGTGTTTTTGCTTCTTTGAAGCCTACCATTATTGAGTCTCTCTCTTGAATGAGCTCTAGCTTGACCACTTTGTGCCATATACCTAGCATATATATTTAAGTGATCTCCTTCCTACTGAGACTCCTCCCATCGGTGAAAGTCTGAAAAAATCATGGGACCTTGGTTGTGGTGATAGTGGGACATTGTTCCATTGTTAACACTTAGTCTAGCTCTTTGTCTTGTAAGGTTTCCCTCTACAAGGCCTGCTAGCTTTTGTGGTCACAAGACTCTAGTATAATTCTCTCTTAGGTACTGATGTTGTAATGTCAAGCGCTCTGGTGAGAGGTAGAAGATTCTAAGTTTCTCACATCCTCTCAAGAAGAGCATGTGTCCCGTAGTTAGAGCCAGTTGCTACCACACTTGTCAGGGGGGGTACATATACTTTTCAATGCAGTATTCATTACCATTATAAGCCTAAGTCACAAGTCAAAAGCCATGTAAAACCATATGAGGCCCTGTATTAAGCATCCTATACCTATGTTTGTGGCATTGAGTTTGTATTCATTTGTTTGGTCAAACCATGCCCTATCCCTTGAATTTGTACTTAAGATCACATTCGTCCCCAACTTAATTGGAGGCCTTTAGGTGAACTCTCTTGATGATTCATGGTTCTATGCGAGTATGCAATTGTAGAGGTGATCACTGGTGTATGGGCTAATCCAACCCGCATCAAGGTGCACCTTGGTCATACCACATGGTAAGGGTCTATCAAGTCTGCATGTGACCTTGGCCTTGGTGCAGTATTTCTCATGAAAGCTCTTACACCATAACAGTGTCTTTTGACAACATGCATGTTTCCCAAGGCAGTTCATGGTTCCCAATGCAATGTGATCCCAATGGTCAAAACATCAACATAGTCATCAAATTGCAGAGCTTGATGAGTGGATTCCATGCCACATGGAATTTTTCAAATCCAAACATTGAGTGGCTAGTTACAGCTTGTTCAAACTTGGTCAAAAACTCAAGAAAAGTTTCCAAGGTGCATTTCTGGCAAAGCGTTGGGTAGAATCAAGCATACAATATGTCAAAAGTGATCAGCATAGAGAGATGAAATATACCCATGTGCCAAATATTGCAAAGAAGCTAAAGCGTTACAGAACTAGCACAAGAGGCATGATGACATGGAATACAGAGTGATGATGTTGCAATGCCTTGAGTGATGTGGCAAAGAAAAAGACATACCCAATATAAACCAGGACATGCAAAACAAAACCCGGGTCCAGGAACTTCCAAATCAACTAGGTCATTGGAGATCCAGTGACAAGGTGATCAAGTCAAATTGCTAGGGGAAAGTCAAAGAGAAGTCAAGTCGAACTAGTTGTTGGGGGTCAAACTAGCTATTGGGAGGACTTCACTAGCATTAGAGTCAAAGATGGACTAGGAAGTTAGATCATGGACCAAAGAAAAAGTCAATATAATAAATTTCACTCTCAAAGAACCATTTCAAGCCACCAAGAGAAACTTGTGCCAACTTTTGAGGCAAATCGAGTTGAATAAAGGACTGAGCAAGGAAGATGTTGGGGATCCAATGTTGTTGTTTGTGACTGTGAGCACCAATGACTTATGGAATCCAAGTCAATTCAACCCCCTTGAGAAAAATACTAAATTATTTTTCTAATATTTCTTGAGTTAAAAAATTCGAAGTCTCTTGTGGATGACTAGCAATATTTATTCAAGGAAAGTCCCACTAGTCGATAGAATTTTTATTGTAAAGGCTAGGCTCTCCTCATTTGTAATGTTGTTGTTGTCAATTAAGACAAGTGTTATCATAATAAAAAGCTCATATTTTCCAAAATCTTATACATTGGTCGAGTGGCCTTAGTTTTTACTTTTCTTCTTAATATATGATTCGTGCATAGTAATTATAATGTGTTTTGGTGATTAATAAAACTATTACAAGGCTAACAAATTTGCTATTAAGGGGCTACCTAGTCACATGGAGAAAATCAACTAGAGGGCAACCCCACTTGATTTTCTTGGTTTTGCAGGTATGTCAATCCGAGCACTTGAACCATTTCATTGAGCAAGCTTCATTTCATCTTCAGGATTTTGTATTCTATAGCACAAAAAATTTGGAAGTTGGAGAGGCCACTTCAAGGACAGGTTGCTCTTAGGAAAGTTCGAAAGTCACTAAGAAGAGTTAAGCAACAGTGAGGACAAATTTCATTCCGGAACAAACTCACTCACTTGGAAAAAACCATCTATATTGACTTAGAAGAGTATTGACTTCAAACTCCAGCAAAATGTGAGATCCAAAACGGCACAGGTATATCACAACATTCATCTATTTTCAAAATTCAAAAATTTATTATTTCTCTACAGTTAGAGTAGGATATCAGCTTGATGGTTTCTCTTGTTTTATTCTTTTAACAAGTTAGACTCTTAGGGAAAATTGATTTAATTGATAGATCTTACCAAGATAGGGTACAAGCTTCCATTACACATTATTTTACACTTATATCTAGCCATTGAAATGTTCAGATCTAAAGATTAAGTTGTCGTACCAGAGTGATTTACATAAAGTACAGCAAGTTCCATAGTTATCCAAGTAAACAACTTCACTCTAGAACTTTGTTGTTTGCTCTAAATTGTTTAAAAAACATTATTTTAATTATGTAAAGTAACTTTCTTTAATTATCAGCCATAAATAGTTGCACATTTTAAATATGGAAATTTTTGGGTGCTTAAACACATAAATCTTTCACCCAGAAATCTGAAATTTAATTTACAGCTTGCTGGAAATTGAATTTTCAATCAAATTTGGGTAGAAGGGAGGTTTCAGAAACCTCTATATTAACCCTCTAACCTTTCCACCCCCTAGAATAACTCTCTAGGAGTGTTTAGACACTTGTAGGGTGGTTGTTGTCTTTGCGTTAGATTGTTGTCTTTGCATTTTACACAGGATTTACACTCTGTCAGATAGGACGGCAACCTGTTTTAAGTCATATCTCCTAAACCAGTCATCCACCCTAAAAGATAACATCATTTATGGTTAGGGTTTTCAACATAGACAAAAATCCATAGGTTGCATGCTATATGTTTGATGAATTTTAGCTACTGACATTTGTTGTTTAAATTTCTTCTACTACGACATTTTTACAGCTAGCTAGTAGGTAGAAAGTAAACACCTCCGCCTCAATTGACTCCATATAACACACTAGTCTTTTACCTGAGATGTTCAAGGTAATTTAGGGACTCCTCCCTTGGTCTTTTAGGGTGTGTTGGGCCTAAATAGGGGCTTGGGCCAAGGTGACAGTGGATCCCTACCTTGTGCATGCCCATCTAGCAGGTTGCCATAACCTTAGCAACACTGTTAATTTGATTGGTAACGAGACCATTGTCAACCTTATATTGAGTTGAGTATTTATACACCCATTGTCATTTGTATGTTTGCCAAGACAGATCTTATATTGAATTGGATATCTATACACCCATTTCCGTTTGTATTTCTGATATGAAAGCCTTTATACTGAACTAGGTATCTATGCACCCACTCTCATTTTTGTTTCAGCCATGGTTGACCTTATACTAAGCTAGGTATATATACACCCACACTCACTCCAATTCATTATTCCTCTTGCAAAAGATGCCCTACCTTGTTAGTTGTGTATATAAAATATATGCATTGAATATCATCTGTAATTTATCATCATATGATTCTTTTTCATTCTTAATAAAGTGATTTTCACAAGGGCCCCTATCAAGTGTTCTGTTTTCTTGTCCTTGGATTTATCTCTTTAGAGGGAGTTCACTCTGTCTCTAGGGTTAACTTTGCTCATTTCCCTTCAAGTGTTTGTTTTCCTAGTGCTGGTTTATTCTCCTCTTCTTGCAGATCTAGATATGTGTTGGCCGTTCAATTCCCTCACTATTTCTTGTGAATCTTAATGATTCTGTCACCATCCCACTTTTCCCTAATGCTGGTTTATACTCTTCTTTGCAGATCTAGGTTTGTGTTGGCCACTCAATTCCCTTGCTATTTCTTGTGAATCTCAACGATTTTGTCACCATCCCACTTGTCCATATTAATGCCACTTCAAATAATCTACTCAACAGTTTGGAGAGACTAATACATCCATTATTTCCCAAGTTTGACTGATAAATCTTTCATTTGTAGAGGAGAATATGGCTTTAACATGGTATAATCGGTAATCAAAATAATCCAGCATTACTTAAAAGGGAATAATGAAAATACTCACAACAACATCAAATCCAAAAATTGTAAGATGGAGCTTTCCTCTCATCCACATTGCCGCACTAGTTACAATATCAAGATCAAGCTTGACTTCATCAGAGTCTGATTTCAGGCTGCTGGTGGAATCAACAGGAAGTGACTTTAAACTGCATATCAGACAAACAAGAAATAAGAAGATGAGAATAAAAAAGTTTAGATAGGCATAGTTCAATTGAAATAGCTGATAGGACAGGATTTAACAATCAAGATGTAATGATGGCATTGTACACAATACCTGTCAAAAATGACTGCTGAAGAGCATTTATTTCCTGAAGAAAGTAGTAATGATGCAGCATTTGGTGTCGAGCTTCTAACTGCATAGAAAACCCTTTCACCTAAGACATAAAATTTGTACACAATGGACCCATGATCGATGTATTCCTGCATTCCAATTTATAAAATTTGACAGTTCTTGACAAAAATATTAAAAGCTGGCTCTATATCTATTCCAATCATATAACTATTAAAATGCATATGGGCAAAGAGCATAATATGTCACACAATCATTTACACTGAACCATAGCCTCAATGATTAGAGTGGTCTCATGATATACTAAGAGCTGTCAGCTAGAGCAACAATAATGTTCCGTAAAACTGCTAGAGAAAAAGTTTCCAGAAAAAATCTTCTAATAGATGGCATTGTAGTGTATTCTTCTACTTTCAGATGTTCCTTCATTGAATCTTAATTCTTAGTCCCACAGATGTCTCCCCTTACGTCTAGCCTTCATCCAAAGTTTCTTTCTGTAAATCAATCTAGTTGGTATTTTTCTTGTTTGCAAGACTATTTGTTTGACAACTACAGTCTTTCAGTGTTGCAGTCAAAACAATTGGATATATTGCATCAATTCATCTGAGCATAGCAGGTGGTTGCATGGTGCCTTATTTTACCATCCAATCAAGATATCCATCATTACTGAGAGAAAAACCTTTAGACAAAACCCTCAGTTCTATTGGCCATTAGCCAACCATCATAATTGGTAGATAATGCAATGCATTTTAATGCCCGACAATGAAAAAATGAGAACTTTTTGCACCGGAATATTAATTTATATACCAGATATTAGAGGTCATTACAGTCAGGGAATCCAGGTAGGATATGTGATATGACTGCTATAAGTATTACAAGTATCCCAGCCACACAGCATCGCATCACCAACAATTATCCCTCATTGAGCTTGGTACCTTACAATGAGCTTGTATGTTCTTTATCTCCCACAAGAACTACTTTATAGACATTGTTTTCAGATGCAAGTTAGAGATGCCTTATGCATTTCCCACATCCATGTTATCAACTTGTCTGTAAATAACAGTCCAGATGATATCACTTCAATTAGTTGTAGACCATTGTTGTCATACTCTTTCCAAACTTCCAAGTCTGGCCAAGTCTTGCTGAGTCAGTGCTAGGCTGAGTACTCCCAATTTCCAAAGACTCCCTAGTCAGTTGACTTAGTTGAAACTCACGAAACTTGGGAATCCAACCAAGGCTCAGCCAATCCAAAGACATCAACCAAAAATACCCCACATGTGCCATTTGACTGAGCAAGACTTCTTTTGGAGGGACTTTTAGGAAGGAAATGAAGCGTTTGAGAGGGTCAAACTCTTTATAAAGATATTTCTATGAAATTTCCATGATTGCAATGACTGGGTATTATTCTCCTAACTTATGCAGTTTATTTGTCTTTTGTAAATTAATATTACGGCAAATAACGAATAATCCACTACTGCAATCTTCACAAATAAAAACACTGCAGAAAATAAAATACTGGAACTAAGAAATATGTGCGCACACACAATAATTTCAACACCATTATTATTGGAAAAATGTCCATGGGAAAACCCTAAAGGAAAAAAGTAGTGCAGCAGATGAGGGTTTTATTATTATTCAGCAATTTGAGAAATATTACAACTGGATACCTTTCACTGGCAAACCTCCGGCAAACACCGATCTCCATTGACAAAATATACTGGAGACTAAAAGTCTCCCTCTGCAACTGATCTGGCCTCCTCCAGCCAATTCACACTCCTTCCTTGCACTCGCACTTCTGCCCAGAAATGCACACTATTGGCTTTAGATATTCTCTCAGCCACTAGGATTACTTCCTAGCAAGTTGTATTGCCTCCTTCTACCTCCTAGATCCACTCACTATGCCTCTGGTAAATAGATTCGACAACTGGCAACTAAAATGTAGTCTCTCTGGCAACTCGCACTAGGAAAATTGCCTACTCACACTAGCTTATGTGGCCTCCTTTGCAGATGAATTCGGCCTCCCTTTCCTATAGTCTGACACTGGAAAATACTGTGGAAATCTTCTCTGAAATCTTGCTCCCAAATTTTTGTTGAACCCCTGCTACTGACTCTCTCCCTAGCTTCAACTCCGCCCTTGTTGAATCACTAAAACTGGGTAGTCGAACTGTTCAACTCTGTGTCTCAATTGTTATGTCTCTACAACCCCATCAACCATGCTCTTATAATCTTCCGTTGGGAAACCAACGGCCATGATCACATCTCAATCGATGACTGTGATCATCTTGACTCTGCAAATATACTATTCTAGAAGTCTCTACAACAAAATTGACCTCCCTCAACAAATCTAATTTAATTAACAACTTTTCCTAAGTTAGACTTAGGAAATATTTAATTATAGGCTAATTAATCTAATTGAGGTAGTTCTACGGCTTTTCTGACGAAACATTTCCTTACACACCATACAGACTAGAACATATGTACACTTCTACCACAAAAACTAACAATTTCTCCCCTCATTCTTTCTCATTCCATGTATTTTCAAAAGTTATTTATTCCTTAGAAGAGTGTTGTGCACTCTCACCGTGAAGGGGCAGAGTTCATCATCATCTAGGAGGGCAATGGAAGAAGGCTTCATCATCTTCAATGATCATTGGTTGTTGTGCAAAGTGTTACTTTTTGCAACTGCAGTCAAATTCTACCTTGGATAGCTCAGATGACCAAGATGACGATTGAATTAGATTCCTCTTTTCAATAGGACCAAGATTCCTCTTTTCAAGAGGACCAATATCGACCTAAAGACCACCTTATTTGGACAAGCGAAAATTGATTTTTGAATTTATTTATTCACTCATGTATATTGGGTTAGGTCAGCCCTAAGCACATGTTAAATTGGATAGGTCGGCCTCAACCCCAAGTGGACCGTCATGAAAGCCTATAAATAGAAGAGACCTCAAGCTCTTTCAGACACATTGACCAATCCATCTTCTCTTCTCTTCTCTTATTGTCCTGGTTCGCATAGGTCTGTCGGAGGAAAGTTCACGCAAGGGTCCGAAATCTCTGGGGTGAAGCTCACAATGATCTACGGTTTTCTGATTTCTGGACGTTGGCAAAGAACTGGGCATTTTAGTCCTTGGAAGTTGGCACATAGTTGTCAAGACAGCATCCAGAGAGCCCTAGACACTGGCACAGAAGCCTATGGGATCGTCCAGAGTTTCAGAGGCGGATCTGGAGGTGTTGATCCCCCAACGCTCGCACAGAGTGGTCCTGAGAGCATCCAGGCAATCCTGGATCCACGCACAGTAACTGGAAGAAAGCCTCTGAGGGTTTTGAGCCGATCTGGGTGACTTGGTCCCCAGACGAACACACAGAATGGTCTAGGGAGTGTTCGGGCTAACATAGATGCTAGCATTCAATTCACAGAGAGCGTCCAGAATTGTTATAGACACTCACACAGCTCCTCCCTGCGTCTAGCACCTAAAGATGAGTTATTAGTATCCAACAGTGTTCAACTCAGTGATAGCAATATCCAACGGTTGACTTCAGTTAGTGACAACACATTATAGTCATCAGAATCAGGGTTGTGATTATAAGCATGATTAGATTTGTTTCATGGATATCATAGTTGTTTTGTTGCATAGATAAATTTATGGACCATTGTACTCTCTTTTGTTGAATCATTTGATTACAATCTAAGAAGAAGAAGATTTGCAAGGGTTTTCCCCATAGTGGGTTTTTCCTTGGTTTTCGACCAATCCTGGTGTTTCTATGTGTGCATGTTTTTCTTCTATTGTTCCTTTATGTTCCGCTGCATTGATGATGATGATGTTGTTCTTTCTATATAGTTGCATATGTTGATGAATAATGGTATCGATTTGAATAATGTAATGATGATATGGGGTGAGCTTAATGTATGAATGAAGAAATGCAATTATCAAAGCAAAGAACAATGTAGCCCTATGAAAAATTAACATGGTATCAGAGGTGGGCTGAAGAAAAGCCATGGAGATCACCCCGATGATGACACCTTTGATGGAAGCAAGAAGTGGATGGTGGAAACCTAAAATAATTCTAGGGTTTGAAGAAAACCCTAGGCAACTTGATTATTAGAGTTTGATGGATTCTACAAGGTTAGGGTTGGAAAGAAATGTTGGAAATTCTGAGAGGGGGGTGAATTTGTATTCCTTTCAATTGTTACTTTTACCAATTAGATCATTTATATTTAGAACACAAAAAGGAAGAGAACTTCAATAGTAGTTCATGGATGAATAAGGGATCATGTTCTTCAATGGAAATGCTCCCGAGAGATGATCTATCAAAGAATGAATGTCCAAGGGGCTCATCAAGGATTTCATAGGGCCCATTCATGGATAGCTTCTGCAAGAGTGCTCAATCATCATCAGCTCCTCTTAACTGTATGCATGGTCTTTTTGTTTTGCAGAGTCTCCCCATCAAACACTTGAAATATTGACGATGACATCATCAAGTCAACAACATGTGTTGTCGGCTAGTGAGTTCAAGAGACTTCCAGATTGTTTTTGCTTCCTTCTCCATACTTGTGTAACCTTTTTCTCTGGTATTGTTCTAGCTTGTGTAGGGGCCCAAGTCAAGTTACAATCACGTGCCATATGTCCAATGTTATGACACTTGAAGCACTCTATATTGTTCATATATAAAAATTCATGACTTGTTGCAAAATTGCTTCTCGGAGATTGACAGGGACCATAATAATTATCTTTGTGATATGCCCTACAATCTTTTGCCATGTGCCCAAAGTTTGTACAAGAATCGCAATAACCAAGAAATAAACTTTGATACCTGGGAGAAGGAGGTTTCCTTGATGTACTTTTGAAGTCTTTTTGCCTTGGGATTCTTTGGTGATATGCATTTCCTTTTGTATTCTTGACACCATTTGCAAGTCTTCTTGGAGTAGGATTTCTTTCAATGTGTTCTTGATTCTTCTTCTTGCCTTTGCTGGAACTAGGAGCATCAACATTTCTTCCAAGCTTCCTCAAATCCTTGTTGTTTGAAGCATTAGGGTTTGCATCATTCTTGCTTGAGGATTCACCTACATAGCTGAGACCTAATTTATCAAGGGGAGACCTTTGATGGCTTAGGATGTCATCTAGGGTTTAAGAAATCTTCAAGTTCTTACTCAGCAAATCAACTTCCTTTTTAAGAAAGACAATTTCTTCTTTCATGTTCTTGCATTCTTCATCCTTCTTTGATAGTATGATCTCCATTTCTTCCTTCATCTTAGTTGCATCACATGATTGGGCCTTAAGAGAAGTGATTTTTATTTTAACTTGGTGATGTCATCATCCTTTTCTTCTAGTTGGCATATCATGGTGTTTCTCTCCTTTTCCTGCTTCATCAACATGTCCTTCTATGAATGTCAAAGCTTCCATCACCTTCTCAGCTCCTTGTGCTTATTTCCTTGCTTCTTCTAGTCGAGATCCAAGGGAGACCTCTTCTTTGTATTGACCAATCTCTACTTCAAGTTTGTTCAAGCTCTTGTGCCTTTGTTCAAGGTGGCTTGACAAGGTATCTTCCCGTTTCTTTCTTCATTCAATTGATTTTTCATGGATATGACTTCTTCATGATGCTTTCTCTTGTTTTGATGAAATTCTTCCTTAATATTGGTGAGCTCCTCATATCTTTCTTGTACTTGAAGCTTGAAAAGGTCAACTTCCTTCCTTGTCTTGTCCTGGTCACCAACTTGCGCTTCTTCCTTTGTCCTTTTTCAAATTGTTAATCTCTTCCATGGCAACCATAAGTTTAGTGAGGAGATCTTCTTCAAAATCTTCTCCTGTAATATCCCAAACCCAGAATATTCCTCAAAACCCAGCAACTCCAACCAAATACGTGAAAATGATATAATACCCAGGAGTGATAAAATAACAGTGGAACAACATATAATAATGTAAACCGGAAATATAATAGATACATAAGAAATGCAGCAAAAAAAAATGCTAAGCCATTTTATTATACTGAGCAATAAAATAAGTACAAGAGGTGATCAGATAGATGGCACCTCGACTTGCACAAAGCAAGTGAAGAAATACTCTCAGAATGGCAAGAATGGCCTCTGCGTGGACGCTGTTGTTGTGCTGCTGCTACTGCTAGAAAACAAATGATGATTTGGGGCTGCTCCCCTCCTCGGAAAAAGCTGAAACTCGGGATTCGGGCTCTACTCAAGAAATCCAGAAAAACCCAGAAAGCTTTCCCGGATTGGCTGAACCCCGAAAATAACCCTCCTGGGGATCTGCGCAGTTCCTCCAAGCCTCTGCGCTGCCTCTGAAAACCCCTCTAAACTCTACCTGAAACTCCACCTGAAAACTCTGCCAAAATCCTCCAATAGGCAAGGGTTTGATCCCTACTCAATCTCCCAGCATAAATCCACCTGCAAACCCCAATCCAGCACTGCAACCAAAAAGAACTGCGTCCCTCTCCAAGTGTTGCGCAGTCCTCCAGAGAGCTGATGAAACTGTTGCTGAAATGATAATAAAGCACTGCTAAAACACCAAAGGAAATACCTTGCCCGAGCAAGCACTCGAAGTCCCCCGGAGCTAAGGGTGAGATCTCCGAACGGAGACACTCGATGCACTAAACAGTGCTATAGACTAGCTAAACAGCCAGCGTGCTCAGAAGTCGAAACGACTAGTTGAAAGTGCACATAATTGAATGATCGCAAATGAGGGGGTTCCTGGGGGTAAGGCTGTCTTTGGGGGTAAGGTGTCCAAGTCTTGGGTAAAACATCCTGTAAGTCCCGGGTCCGGCTGATAGCGTCCTGGAGCATAGCTAGTCTAGTGGATCGGACTAGACCTTGAAGTGGCTCTACTAACCCCTCAACATACATATAGACCCTCTGTGCCGTGGAGAGGTCTGGCACCATCACGAAGACCCTCAAGAAATCTGCAATGTAGGTCTATGGGCTCCTTGTGTGTTTGAGCCTTGTCAGCTCAACAAAATGTTGCTCTGGATCCCTCCGATCAAATCGCTCCATCAGTCTCCTGGTAAACTCGGCATATGTCGTCACTGTGGAGTGCCCCAGTGTAACCATCCCATGAAACCATCAATCCTAGGCCTCGCCATCCAAATGCAACGTTGCCACCTTGATGGCCTCTGCCTTCGACATCTGGTTAAGCTGGAAATAAATGTCCAGCTTCTCCACCCAAGACTTTGCCGAACTGTTTGATGAGCCATCAAACGTAGGCAAGTGGAATTTTCTTGCTGCACGGTGGGTGTCGCCATCATGGTAATGCTGGTACCCTCTGTGATGATCGCGGGGTCTGTTATCTCGCTGGAGCTGAACAAAATATTTGAATGAGAGGGCTTCCCTGAACTACTACCCATAGGCCTGGTACTCTGCAAAATAATCGCCCATATGCCCGGGCTCTGCCTCCTGCTAGGCTGCGGCCCCCGTGTCTGCTCCTAAGAAGGTGGGCATGGTAGAGCATGTAGGGGCATGTGAGGCCCCCTACTACGCTGTATCACGCTGCTCTGGTAAGTGATGGGATGC
>APFE030443978.1:2495-38490 GCA_000404065.3 Pinus taeda | reverse complement strand
TTTTCAAAAAGCCATAACTTCTTCATCCGGAAGCCTTTTTCAGAGCCGTTTTTTTTTTAAATAGCCTAATTTTTCGAGATCTATCCATTGGAACACTTACTTTTAGCATCTTCAGCTTCAGTTTTTAAAAAATGGAAAGTCCATGCCAAGTCATTCTTGACAGCACTAACTACTTCCAATGGGTATCCTACATGGAAGATTTACTTAGAAGTAAAGGTCTCTACAGAATAGCCACGGGCCAAGAGAAGAAACCAAAAGATGAAGACAAGGTTGCAAAATGGGAAAATAGACAAGATCAAGCACGTGGTTTGATAGGGATGTCTATTTCTCCTGATCTTAGATTCCATATTGCAGAACTTGATACTCCTCATGAAGCATTGGAACAAATCACTAAAGTTTTTGGGATTAAAAATGAAATTAGAGCCCATCAACTTGAAAATGAGTTGCTTACATTGGATCCTAATAATTTTTCTTGCATTGAAGATTTCTTGTCCAAATTCAAGACCCTTAGATATCTCTTGGAAGGTGTTAAGATTAAGAAAGAAGATAGTAACCTTATTTAATCCATCCTTACTAAGTTGGGACCAGCCTACCCTGTATTTGTTTCCACCTTCCATTCTACAAGGGAAGCTTTCATTTGTCAAGGAAAAGACTACAAGGCCCCTTCCTTTGACTCTTTGTGATTCTTTAATAAGAGAACAAGAAAAACTCTTACACCTTGGTCTTCTTAATCTTGGAAACTCTTCCAAGAAAGCGTTAGCCCCCCAGCAGCAACCAAATTTAAAGAATCCTAAGAAGTCATATCCTAAAAAGAATGGTCCTAAACCAAACAAGGGTCCTAAGCAAACTCAGCCTCAAAATGAAAGATCATTTCAGCAAAATGATAAGACCAATAAAAACAAATGGAAGAAGACTGATAGACATTGTAACTTTTGTAATCGAGATGGCCACTTAGAATCTAATGCTTTAAGAAGATGGAAGCCTTGGAAGCCGCAATGAAGAAACATAACATCCATGTGGAGCATTCTTCTACTTCAACTTCAACTTCATCTTCAGGAATGGCACTTTCTGCATGTCGTTGTCAATCATCTCAGTCTGGTTATGCATTAAATGTATCTTCTTCTTCTCATTCTCATGAGTGGCTCATTGATTCTGGAGCCTCTTACCACATGGCCAAAAACAAAGCCATGTTTTCTTCTTTACATGATTGTAACACCAAAAATATATATGTTGGTGATGATAGATCTCTTAATGTTGTAGGGACTGGAACTGTTCATCTAGACAATGGTCAGTTTATTGATGTATTATGTGTTCCAACCTTATCCAGCAACCTTCTATCTGTATATCAGATAACTCATTCAGGTGAAGGTAAAATTGTTGAATTTTCACCTCATGATGTTGTAATCAAGGATCTAAGAGATCCTAAACAGATTCTAGCTACTGGTATTGCTGATGATTCCACAAGGTTGTATAAGTTTCACAACTTTGGGTCATCAAATCTTCCCTCAGTATTTGTTGCTCATAATGATGAAGTGAGCAAACTTTGGCATGAGCGATTTGGTCACTTAAACTATCGCTCCCTTCAGCATCTATGTAAAGAAAATATGGTGACAGGTCTTCCTATGGTTTCTTGCAGAGATGGTGTTGTTCCGGATGTGTACTTGGAAAACATCATCGGGACAGTTTTGAAAAACGTGCCTCTTGGCACGCCTCAGCCCCTTTACAGCTTGTGCACAGTGATTTATGTGGTCCTCTTCCTGTTGCTTCATTCTCTGGCTGCAAGTATTTCTTAACTTTCATTGATGATTTCTCCAGACGCACTTGGGTATACTTCTTAAAACTCAAGAGCGAAGTATTTAACACATTTTTGGCCTTCAAAGCCTTTGTTGAAAAACAATCTGGACATCAAATTCTTAAGCTAAGAACTGATAATGGTGGAGAAAATGTTAAAAACACATTCATCAACTTTTGCATCGAAAATGGAATTCAAATGCAACACACTGTTCCATACACTCCACAACAAAATGGTGTAGCTGAAAGGAAAAATCGCACCTTAAAGGAAATGGCTAATTGTATGCTGCAATCTAAAGGACTCAGTCTTAATTTTTGGGCCGAAGCAATTAATTGTGCAAATTATATAATAAATCGCACTCCTACTAAGGTTCTAAAGAATATCACTCCAGAAGAAGCTTGGAGTTCCATTAAACCAGATGTAAGTCACTTTCGCATTTTTGGAAGTGAAGCATGGGCCCATATTCCAGATGAAAAGCATAAAGCTTTAGAAACTAAGAGTGAGAAATGTACTTTTGTTGGATATTCTGAAGATGTAAAAGGTTATAGACTTATTCCATTTAAGTCCAAAAATGTTATCATTAGAAGAGATGTAAAATTTGATGAAAATAAATCGGCCTGCGAGCCTAGTCCAGCGGATGTGCCACCTCTTCCTACCTCTTCTACTTTTGAAAACATTTCTTCTTCAGATGATGAAAGTGAGGATGAAAATCCTCCCCCACCTTCTCAGGATCCTCAACTTCCAAGATGGGTCCGTGCTACTCGGGATGCAGCGGGTGATCTTGCCGGTGATCCTACAGATCAGCGACGTACACGTTCTCAATTTGAAAGAGCCTCTTCTTTACTGGCTCAAGCTCCAGTAAATCATGATCCTGACACTTTTGCAGAAGCTTCAGGCCATCCACATTGGGAAGCAGCTATGAATGAAGAATATCATTCATTGTTGGCAAATGATACATGGGATCTTGTTCCTCTACCAAAGGGACGCAAACTTGTTAGATGTAAATGGGTTTACAGAACCAAGTATGGACCAGATGGGAAAGTTGATAAACATAAAGCTCGTCTTGTTGCTAAGGGCTTTTCACAGGTTGAAGGCATTGACTACACTGAAACCTTCTCCCCTGTTGCCAAAATGAACTCTATCCGCCTTGTTCTTTCCCTTGCTGCCTCTTTAAAATGGGAAGTCCATCAGATGGATGTTAAATCTGCCTTCTTGCATGGGGACTTGCATGAAGAAATCTATATGGAACAACCCATTGGCTTCCTCCAAACAGACTCCAGCCTTGTATGTCGACTTAAGAAATCTCTTTATGGTCTCAAGCAAGCTCCTCGGGCTTGGTATGCCAAAATGGATAGCTTTCTTTTAGAATCTGGCTTTTCTAGGTGTTATTCTGACAATACTGTCTACACCAAGAAGGTGGGCAACTCTCTTATCATCCTTGTTCTTTATGTTGATGATCTTATTCTTACTGGTAGTGATCCCAACCTTATAAACCATGTGAAGTCCAGCCTTAAAAAGAAATTTGAAATGACAGACTTAGGACACTTACACTATTTTCTCAGTCTTCAAGTCTTGCAATCCAAGGAGGGTATTTCCCTTTCCCAGTCCAAGTATGCTTGTGATATTCTTCGTCACTTTCACATGGAAGATTGTAAGCCAGCTCCTTCTCCCTTTCAGTCTGGAGTCAAACTTTCAGTCTCTTGTACTTCTCCTGAAGTTGATGCTACCTTATACCGTCAACTTGTAGGAAAACTCTTGTACTTAACCCATACTCGTCCTGACCTTTCCTTTGTTGTTGCCCTTGTTGCTCGTTTTATGCAAAACCCCCGTGAAAGTCATTGGAAAGCAGCTAAAAGAATACTTCGTTATGTTCGAGGTACAGTACAGTTTGGGATTCATTACAGTGCCAAAGCAGCTCCTCTATTAGTTGGTTTCACTGATTCTGATTGGGCTGGTGACCCTGATGATCGGAAGTCTACTGCCGGTTATGTCTTCACTCTTGGTTCAGGACCTATTACATGGGCTTGTAAGAAACAGGCTGCCATTTCTCTTTCGTCAGCAGAAGCAGAGTATCGTGGTGCCGTGGAAGCTAGTAAGGAAGCCTTGTGGCTTCGTCAGATCCTATCAGAATTGGGCTTTGAGCAGCAGCATCCGACTACACTTTGGTGTGATAATCAAAGTGCCATTCAGCTTTGCAAAGATCCAGTTCAGCATCAGCGCAGCAAACACATTGAACTTCACATGCACTTCATCAGAAAGCTCATTCATGACCATGTTCTTGAAGTGCAATATTGTTCAACAGATGATCAGGTTGCAGAGATCTTCACAAAGGCTCTCACAGAGGCGAAGTTCACTAAACTTCGATATATGCTTGGAGTTCAGGAAGTTGTCACTAAGGGGGGATAGGCTCTAGTGCCTCCTTCCTTCTCCTATTGTGTCATATTTGTAAATCCTTCAATCCTATCCCAAGTTGTTCTTAAGGGGGGATGTTAGGATATTCCGACACATAGGAAATAGTTAAGTTCAACTTGGTCTAGTATAGAGTTAGGTATAGAGTTAGGTAAAGTGTGTTTCTTTACCGTTGTACATTTTGTAACTTACAATCCGACGGTCACGATATGTAGTGATCCGACGGTTCATTCTCTCCTCGGTATTACCGACACTTGATCCGTGGCTTGACACCCGATTGGTCCATGAATTCTATTTAAAGCGCATGGAGGGTCATTTGTAGGTTAACCGTGCATGAGAGAAGCTTATGTAAATTTTCATTCTTTATTAATAAATTGCCTGTAGTAGCCACGTTGGCGCAGGCCGTGGACTGTTTCCCTCTCCGAGGGTTTTAACCACGTCAAAATACTGGTGTATTGATCTGTGATCTGTTTGTGAGCGGTGTCCTTTTGGTGTTCTGTCTGAGGAACTTACCCTGTATATTCCTACATATTGAAATGTAAAATTTTTCAAGAAGCCACTGGAAGACAGAGGAAACTCGCATTTCCATTACAAGTAGTCAACATTGAACAACCATTTGAGCAATGGGGATTGGACATAATAGGTGAGATCGTTCCTCACTCTTAAAAGCAACATAGGTATATCCTTACAACAATTGATTACTTCACTAAATGGGTGGAAGCAATTCCACTAAAAGTAGCCAATTTTGAAAATATCATTCAATTTATTGATCACTTTATTATTACCATATTTGACCTACCAATTTCCCTCATGTTTGACAATGCATCTTATTTCACAGGAAATGTTGTGATAGAATTTTCTCTTAAAAGAGGTTTCAAACTCAAATATTATGCTAACTATTATCCTCAGGGAAATGGTTTGGCCAAATGATCCAAGAGGATCTTATCAGTCCAGCATGAGCAGAGCCTTTAGTGGTTCAAAGTCGAAATGATCATCAAATGATCATGGTCGATGAGGTCTTGAAATTTATCAACTTCACCAGTCTCGTCATCAACGTTCAGTGTCTGGTATATTCAGATTTGTCGCCAATGTTGTGGTTTTCTAGTGTTGGTTTTCATCATGATATGGTTTTGTACTTGGTCATCGACATGGGTTTGTCATCTATTATGCAGGGTTTAGTTATTGACATGGGTTTGTCGTCTTGTGATGTTTGTCGCAAATGTCGCTTTGTGACAGAAAAGGTGTCCATGGGTTTTGTATTAAAATAACAAAGAGATGATTTAACCTAAGTATTAGTTTTTCATCTAAACTCATTAACCTATCCAAATCCATGTACCGAAATGTCATAACCCTAACCTACACCTAAGACCCTAACCATAAACTAATGCAAACATTAACCCTATGCTACAAACCCTCTCGGGTCGTTACAATACATTGCAATGTAAATAACCATACAACATAACAAAAAACCTATTAAAACATTGTAATTCATAAACTGCAGTCCCTAACTGCAGGAGTTAACCACAGTGGGACTACAACAATGAACCATGTGAGTAGAGAAGGGATAAGCCATCGAGGTTTACCGTATCAAAGCTTGACCACACGGGGATGTAGATAACCATAACAGGTTTGTAACATGTGAACACATCAAAGTTAGTTAGCCGGAACCGTTAGGGATAAGCACCAGGTGTCAACCTGCAATTAGACCATAGCTGGTCACATTTTACTTGTCACCTATTATGCCTAGTTAGAAAATTGTCTGCAGTTTCAACATTATCCGAAGTCGGATTTGGGTTTTTAGTTGAGTTTTGAACTATTTTTAATTCAACTACCATGTGATTAGGTACTAAGGTGTACACTAGTGGTAAGACTGCACATTTGTGACCCAAATCAGAAGTAGTTCATGCTAGTCCATGAAAGAAGAAGTGAGAATGCATCTAAAGCATTATAAATCCACAATTTGGTCATTGAAGAAGGCATTAATGGTTTTGAAGTTTTGTGTGTATATTCTTGAGGTTATAGGAAGTTTTTTCTTTGAGTGTAACAGGACCATCTCGAGTCAAAATTGGGAACCATGTTAGGCGTTAGAAAACTATTTTAGAGAGATTTCTTGTGAGAGTGACCATAATTGCCTATGTGCACAATCTGTCTGGTCAATTTTCTATGTAATTCACCTCCTCATATTCAATCCTAATAAAGCATATGCCCATGTTGAAAGCAAATCCGGAGACGTAGTCCATCAGGGACGAACTCTGTAATCAATATTGTTGTCCAACATCGCTGTGTTTTTCCTTCCTTTCGCTTCTGTTTGCATATTACTTATGTTTCAACTCTATCGTAAAGTCATTATTTTCAATCAGTTCTCATGGTTAAATCACTTTAAGTTAACATTCAGTTCATTGTTGGCATTAATCAATTCTGATTGAGTTTAATGTATGATCATTTCAGATCATATCATTTGGTACCAGTGGAGGTTGCATTTGTATACTTTTGCTAGTGAATTTTAACCAAAGAGTCACTCATAAGTCGATCATGAAAGGATCTGATGCAGTTGAAACCCCTGAAACTAAGATGAGCAAGGAATAGTTTCAGTAAGCATTCTTTAGTATGTAGTAGATGTTGGGAGAAATCTACAAAGATAAGAAGGTCAAAGATGTAGCTTCTTCTTCGAAGAAATCGAAGAAGGACAAAGGTAAAGGAAAGGTTGATAAACCTCCTTCACTTCCATCATCTCCATCATCATCTTTTTATTTTTATTCCAGTGTAGAATATGAAATAGAAAATAAACCTAATAAAACATCTCTTTTGAAACTTGATGTAAAATTTGAGTTACCTATTTATGATGGCGAAATCAATCCTGAAAAGTTAGATAACTAGATTAAGCAGTTACAAGTTTATTGTTGTATTTAGAACATTTCTGACGATAAAATGAAGATTCAGTCAGCTACACTTAGAATGGGGAGAACAACTTTAATCTGGTGGGAAAGTAAAACTTAAATAGATGTAAAGCATAAAGGTAATGTCATCTCTTCATCATCTAAGTTTTTAAAAGCTCTTAGGAAACAATTCTATCCTTTAGGATACATGTAGCAAGATGTTATTGATTGGGCAAGGTAAAGGGTAGGGTGTTCAGGAGTTTTTCAAGAGTTGAGAAAGAAAGCGTTGGCGTTGGAATTTCATTGGATACAAGTGAAACTTTATTAAAATACATCGGCAATTTACATTCATATTTTTCAGTATACATTATTGATGTTTAATCCTGATGATTTTTATGAAGTGTGTGTTCAAGACATACATATTGAATCAGGTGCAGAACATTCAATTTTTTTTTGCAATCATCAAATGAGTTGGAAATCAAGGATTCCAATAATAGTAAATGGAAGAACAATTCGAAGTCAGTGAAAACTTAAAAGGAAAGACCTACTTATTCTCATTGTCAGAGAATTGGTCATGATGAATCTAGGTTTTGGAAACTTCATCTAAAGCTTAAGCCCAAAAAGTTCCTTAAAGAGAAAGATGAAAAGAAATTAATTGCAGCAATCCAGCAAGATCTAGGTTCTGATTCAGGTGATGAAAGGAGGATAACTACCATAATTTCCACAGGTAAAACTTATGACATTGGTTCAAGTTCAAATACTATTGCATCTTCATCAAACATAAATCCTTCAAATGAGGACAAAAGAGTTGAATTATTTAACATAAGGATAACTTCTAAGCAAACAAATATAGATAGAATGTTTGACAGTGGATCACAGGAAAATTTAATATCTGAATATTTAGTTAAGAACTTGGGTTTGGAGACACTAAATCATCCAAGACCTTACCCATTAAGATGGTTAAATAAATCAACTCAGATAAAAGTAACAAAACAATGTGGATTAAGATTTTCCATTACAGCTAATTACATTGATGAAGTGGAATTAGATGTGGTTCTAGTAGACAGATGTGGAGTTGTCTTAGGAAGTCCTTGTCTTTATGATTGTGATGTAGTATTTTAGAGGAGAGAGCATAAATGTAACCTTAAGAAAGATCGGGTTGAATTCATTTTCATGGCACATAAAAGTAAAAATTACTTGAATTTAGTTGTTGCTGATTAGATTAAGCGATTAATAAGTTCAAATGAGAGATTTGTAATCATGTGTATAAAGGAACAACATAAGAATAGACATCATGTTTGTTCAAGTTATGAGTCCTAGTTTAAATATAGTCTGATCAAAGGCGTAGAAATTTTTTCAGTTCTATTTAAAGAAACCAAACATCTTACCCATAAGTGGGGAACACAACATGAGTTACAGGTGATGACTAAAACTCCTCTTCCTAATGTCAAAATGAATCAATTTAGTCCAAGTTTGGAAGTTATAAGTTATAGGGATGCAGGTAAGTATTGGGGAAAGTCAATGTTAAATTTCTTTTGTATTGTGTCACCATTTAATGTTTCAAATAGTTTGGAAGCCTCTTTTCAAGTGGAGAGGAAACCGATTTGTTTTCATATCAAAGCCTTTTCTAAATTAGTGTCAAAGTATCCAATACATCTAAGGGAAAATTATGCATCACGGGAAAGTGTTAATTAATGGAAACATCATTTAATGAATGAAGAAACAATGATTCAAATAAATCATCCGATATTTCAATACTTTCAAAATCAAACTAAGTTGCTGCAATTTTTACATTATAGCTTGATGGGTTTATTGCAGCAAGTTCACTTAGTAATTAGGAATCAGGAAAGTATATCAAATCAAATAGCTTGTATGATGTTCATAATGTCTTTGAATGTTTCTTTTATTCCACAAAATAGATTGTGAAAACATGTCAATAGTATTGAACAATATCATGTAGAGATTGTTTTCAAAGATGTTTATGAATCACTAATTCATGGTACTACATGGAAAGAATTCAATTTCCATGTTCATAATAGGTTGTTTAACCATATTCACAAGTTGTGCATACTGCAACTGCATGGAGCAGTTCACAGATTCAAATTATGCCATGATTAGCATCATTAGGGTCATCACTTTCAGGTGGTTGATTGAATGTATGGGTACATCATGAGGGCTGAAAGGTGAGGGAGCTCTACCCTCATCTGCTATCTGTCTAGTAAAACTTTTGTGGTCCAAAAGCTTTAAAGTGGAGAGGATTGATCCAGGAGGATCTTGTTAGTCCAGCATGAGCAAAGCCTTCAATGGTTCAAAGTTGAAGTGGTCGTCAAATGATCATGGTCGATGAGATCTTGAACTTTATCAGCTTCACCAGTTTCATCGTCGGCATTCAGTATCTGGTATCTTCAGCTTCAACAGTAATGTTATGGTTGTCCAGTGTTGGCTTTCATGATGATATGGTTTTGTACTGGTTCGTCAACATGGGGTTGTCATCCATTGTGCAGGGATTGGTTTTGAACATGGGTTTGTCATCTGTGAATTTTGTCGCAAATGTTTCTTCATGACAGAAAAGGTGTCCATGGGTTTTGTTATAAAAAATCAAATAGATGATTTAAACTAAGTATTAGTTCTTCATCTAAACACATTAACCTATCCAAATCCATGTATCAAAATGTCATAACTCTAACCAACACCTAAGACCCTAACCATAACCTAATGCAGACATTCACCCTTTTCTACAAACCTCTCGGGTCATTACAATACATTAAAATGTAAATAACCATAAAAAATTACAAAAACCATATTAGAACATTATAATTCATAAACCGCAATCCCTAACCGCAGGAGTGAACCATAATTTAATCAGATGGGATGAATCATTGGCTCATTTAAGAGTTTTGGATGATAATGATAGAGTTTTAAGATACTGATATGTAGAAAGTCCTTACTATGTTAAATATTATTTTCTTGACTGATAGCAACACATCTATACTTTGTAAAGGTAAGAGTTTTTCATAGAAGAAATGTTTCAGCAAGATCAAGTTTTTTCAAAGAAATCGTGCTTACTTTGATACTCAAATGTCCTAATTATTTCTTTAACTTCCTCCTACTTATAGAAGCGAAAAATCAAAAAATATTATCAAAGATTTTATTTTGAAAAACCAAAATTAAATACTACTTAACCTTTACTTTCCTAAGCATTTTAACGGGAATATGATACAAAATTAGAAGAGGTTATCTTTTAAGAAAAGTATTTCTTGAGAATTTTTGTCATTAACGGGCAAGGAATCTGTCCTTCCTGATAAGTCTTGTAAAATAAAGGTTGATTGACCAATTTTCTTAATGACTTGCAAAGGGCGAAGCCATAGCCTTTAGAATTTGGTATGTTTACCTTTTTCCTTGTGTGCTTTGTCCCATTTCAAAACCAAATCACATACTTCAAAAGTTTTATGACTAGAAGAGGTTGTATCAAAAGAGGCTTTGACTAATTTTTTATTATGGAAGTGGGTTGCTTTAGCGTTTTCTTGTTCTTCCTCGAGTTTAAGAATATGGAATTGTCTTTCTTGTAGAGAGGAGGAGGGGTTTTCATCAATGAATTACACTAGGGTGACAGATGGAATTGCTACGTTTGTGGGGAGAACAACTTCTTTTCCATAAACTAAGGGAAAAGGAGAAGAACCGACGGAGGCCTTCTGTGTAATTATGTCTGCCCAAGGAGTAAATGTCAATGCTTTGTGCAAATTCCTATGATTTTGGTCAATAATCCTTTTGATGATTCTGATAAGGTTTTTGTTTGTCAATTCTGCTAGCCCATTTCCTTATCGATAATGGTCGGTGAATACTTTAATTTAAAACCTCTCTTTAAAGAAAATTCTACCATTGTATTTCCAAATAAATAAGGTTCATTGTCAAACAGTAAAGTTGTGGGTAAGCCAAACTTGGTAATTATGTACTGATCAATGAAGTTCGTAATGCTTTATGTATTAGCTATCTTTAGGGGGATAGCTTCCACCCATTTTGTAAAATAATCAGTAGCTGTAAGAATGTGTTTGTGATGCTTGGAAGCATTAGGAACACTAGCACCAATTATATGTAATCCCCATTGTTCAAATGGTTGTTGGATGTTCACTGGTTGAAAAGGGAATGGTGGATTATTTTCTCTTCCAGTTGCAGTTTGGTAGGTTTTACATTTTCTTTCATATTCATATGCATCCTTGAATAGCGTTGGCCAATAATAACTTGCATGGAGGATTTTGTGAGCTGTGGTATTTCCTCCAAAATGTCCTCCAGCTTGTCCATGTTTTAATTCCTGCATAACCTTTTCAGCTTTAGTTTTTCTAGGCATCTTAAAAATACTAAATCATAATTTTTTCTAAACAATACATCATCGATTAATTCATACTGATTTCATTTCAACCTTAAATAACACTTTGTTTTATAAATGAGATGCATAGGGAAATATCCATTCTTCAAATAAAACTTCAAATTAGCATATTGTGATTATGCATCATTGAGGCTTACCTATGATATATGCATTTTATTACCTTGGTCTTCTTCTACTGATAGGTGGGAAGCTCCAGTCAATATCTTGCAAAAGCCTTAGCCCCTAATAATTTTAGCTGGCCAAATTTATACATCATATTCTTGAAGTGTAGTAACCCAAATGGCTCTTTTCTCCCCTTCTTCTCTTTGAATCAACAATTGCCTTACTGCAGGGTAAGGTAATACTATTTTTGTATGAGTTTTAAGACGAAAAGGCCTGAAATGTTTCAGGGTTTTAGAAACAAAAAAATATTATTTCTCAACAGCTGAATAATTTAACTCAGCACCTTCCAAGTTACAACTAAAAAAAGAGATGGGTTCCTCAATATTTTGATCATTAAGCTATGTTAAAATCATTGCATATGATGCATTAGTTGAAAAATTGTACAACACAAAAGATTTGAGAAAGTCAGGGGTTGTTAAAGAAGGATAATTGGTAATGAATTTTTTAATCAACTCAAATGAATCTCTTTCATCTTTACCCCAGTTGAAGGATGTTTTTTTCCTTATCATTGCTTGAAGGGGTAGGACAATCTGTGAAAAATTTGGAACAAATATTTTTACAAAATTAATTTTTCTTCCCATGGTGTTTTTGTTAAGTGGGAGAGGAATTTTTTCAATCTCTTGGACTCTATCAGGATCGATGTAAATCCCTTTCTTGGACCCTATAAATCCAAGGGGATTTCCTTCCAGCAAAGAAAATTAATATTTTTTTGGATTTAAGGAAATGCCATATTTCTTTCATCTTTCAAAAGTATGCTTTAGGTCATTTAATTGATTGTTTCTATCATTAGAATAGACTATGATGTCATCTAGGTAAATAATAATTGATTTATTAATCGGACCATTGAAAGAAATGTCCATAGCACGTTGAAATGTAGCACCTGCATTTATGAGTCCTAAAGGTATCTTCTGATATGTGTATGTTCCCCACTTGGTCCTGAATGTTGTCTTTAATCTATCATATGGATGTACAAGAATCTTACTGTGTCCTAAAAATCCATCTAGAAAAGACATTAATTCAGAACCTGCAATTGATTGCAATATTTTCTCCATAGTAGGCAGAGGAAATTTATCTTTTTGACAAGCTCTATTTAGATTTCTGAAATCAATACAAATCTAAATATCATCATTCTTTTTCCTCATAGGGACCATATTTGATACCCATTTTGAATGTCTAACAAGAAAGATTATTTTGTCTTTGAGGAGCTTGTTCAATTTAGATTCGATTTAAATTTCAAGGTTTGGGTGAATTTTCCTAAGCTTATGTTGTACCAAATTTTCATTCAAAGTCATTGGTATGGTATGTTGAATTACAGAGGTATCATAGGTCTTTAGATCTGCATAATCCTAGGCAAAGATATTGTTATATGTTTTTAACAGCTTAATGAATGATATCCTTTCTTCAAATGATAAACCAAGACCTAGGTTGACATTTCAAGGTTTTTCAGTTGGCCATAGGTTTACCACTTCAAATCTTAGAGTGGAACTCTAAGTTTTGGTGTTGGTAGTCTTCTTCAATCTATCCTTTAAATCATAGAGATCTTCCATATTAACTACAGACTTCAGAATTGGGTTCTGTTCTTGTTTATGGTTGATTTGTAGATTATGTTCATGTTCATCTATGGTCTATTCCTCCTAAGACCCTTCTGATGTAAGGAAATCGTTTATATTCACATCATTATTAAACACTCTCCGATTTGTCACATTATCGGGAATGAAAGACCTAAAAAATAACTCTATTGAAAATCTATCTAGACTAAATTCTTCAGAAGGTATAAGCTTGGATGTCACGTTAGCAAGTAAATAAACACTTGCATTTTGCAACCTGGGAAATGAAGAAATGTTAAAAGTAGTGAAATGAGAAGTAAGATTCTGGGCAAGAGATTGATAATGTTTAAGGTGCCTAGACACACAATGAATTGTATTTCTTACCTGTTTAATAATTATTTGTTGTGTGTGGAGCATGATTTTTCAGAGGTCTTCATTTCATCCAGATGTATACCCCAAGAAGTTTGTACACCCCTCCACGCGGGGGGGGGTGGGGGGGCTGGGGTGGGACTTGTCACCCCCGCGGGGGTCCGGGCGGGCCGATCCCCCCCCGCTGGGGGGTCTGGGGACAAGGGATAAGTTGTCAGGGTTTATCATATTAGAGCCTCACCGCACAGGGATGTAACTAAGTTTAACAGGTTTGTAACATGTGAACACGTCACAGTCAGTTAGCCAGAACCGTCGGGGATCAGCATGGGGTGTCAGCCTGTGGTTAGATTGCGTCTAGTCACATGTTATCTGTCACCTATTACATCTGGTTAGAAAATTTTCAATAGTTTCCACCTTATCCAAAGTGGGATTTTGGTTTTTAGTTGAGTTTTGAAATATTTTTAATTCAACTACCATGTGACTAGGTACTAAGGTGTACATTAGTGGTAAGGCCGAGCATTTGTGACCTAAATTAGAAGCAGCTCATTCCAATCAATGACAGAAGAAGTGAGAATGCATCTAAATCCTTATAAATCCACATTTCGGTCATTGAAGAATGTATTAGTGGTTTTGAAGTTTTGTGTGAATTATTCTTGAGGTTATAGGCAGTTTTTGTTTTCAGTGTAACAGGAGCATTGGGAGTCAGAATTGGGAACTGTGATAGGCGTTGGAAAGCTATTTTAGAGAGATTTCTTATGACAGTGACCATAATTTCCTACGTGCACAATCAGTCTGGTTAATTTTCTATGTAATCTACCTCCTCGGATTCAATCCTAATAAAACAGATGCCCATGTTGAAAGCGAACCCTGAGACGTAGTCCATTAGGGACAAACTCTGTAATCAATATTACTGTCTAGTATCACTATGTTTTTCCTACTTTTAACTTCTGTTTTCATCTTAATTATGTTTCAATTCTGTCATAAAGTCATTCTTTTCAATCAGTTCTCATGGTTAAACCACTTTAAGTTAAGGTTCAGTTCATTGTTGGCATTAATCAATTCTACTTCAGTTTAATGTATGATGATTTTAGATCAGCGAATCTACAAATAAAAATCTCATAATGATCATCAAATGAACTGTTGATCAAAGTGAGAAAATCTAGCCTAAATCTTTAACATTTGCTCTATGGGCAGATCAAATAACATAGAAGGCCTCAGTAGGCATTTCTCCTTTTAATTTAGTCTATGGGAAAGAGGTTGTTCACCCTACAAATATAGTTATTGCCTCTCTAGCCCTGGTTCAATTTATTGAAAAAACTCCTTCCTCTTCTATGAAATTAAGGTAATCACAAATCCTCAAACTCGAAGAAGAATGAGATAAAGCCAAGATCATACATGCACATCATCAACAGTTGGTCAAGTCTTCATTTGATGCAAATTTTGTGAGTCCTAAATCCTTTCAACTCAGAGACCTTGTATTGAAATGGGATAAAGCACACGAGGAAATAGGTAAGCATACCAAATTCCAATGAATGTGGCTTGGGCCCATTTCAGATTACGTAATAGATCGACCAATCAACTTTTTTATTATGAGACTTTATCAGGCAAGATAGATTCTTTGGTTGTGAATGGGAAGATTTTAAAGAAATATTTTTCATAGAAGATAAACTCTTATATCCCTTATACACTATTTCCTTTACTTTTCCTAGGAAACTAAAAGTTAAATAGCATTTACTTTGGGCCTTTCAATAAAAATATCTTTTATATTTCGATTTTTTGCTTGTATAACTAGAGATCGTTAGGAAGACAATTTTGACATTCGAGACATAAGCTAAGTCCTATTTCTCTAAAATTTTCTTGTTTTCCACCAAAATCATTTATCCTTTGTGAAACCTCAACTTTATAAAGAGACATTTTCGGCTATTATCAGTCAAGAAAAGTATCTTTAACAAAGCAAAGACTCTTTGCAGAGAAGCACCTTTAACTCTATAATTTTCATCTAGAAACTCTTAAGGAGTCAATGATTCTCCCCATCTAGTAAACTCTTGTCTTTTTAGAGTGTAATTCTAAAATATATCAAAACTTAAAGGATAAGAGGTCTCATTAAGAACCGACTTACCATGTTCATAGGGAAATAATAAACTCACATGACTAATACTGCATATCAAAACAGGTTAATGGCTTGATATTATTTTAATCAAAACACAAGGGGTCTCATCATGAGGCAGCTTGTTCATTTGAGTTACAACCAGTGAATGTAATTATCACTTTTGGCCACCAAACTAGGACCATGACCTTTAAGTAGAAAAAAAAGGAAAATTTTTAAATAAAAAATAAAGTGTTTAAAAAAAGAAAGAAGAGAGAATAAGTATATAAGTTTGAACTTATCTCTTAGAATTGCACTCTTATCTGGATGGGATATTGAATCATTGATGGTTAAAGGGTAACCGCGTCAAGGTTATGGATGCCTACTGGTAGTAGAGGCTCCGCCTGTGACAAATGACTAGATATAAAAAAAAAAACTAATCTACAAGAGCGCCCTGCTTTATCTTTAAACCAGGCAAAGATTAATATACACAAAGGAAATTTCATTTCGAAGAGGATATCGAGTGGATGGTAATTAGGTGAATTTTTTTTTATTATTCACAGAAATGTTACGTATCTTAGATTTTATGTAATTCCTATTTTCTCAACTATCTTTATTTTCGAAGTTTAAGAGGTTTCAAAGAACTATCAGAGATAACTCGTTCTTCCAGTGAATCACCAATTGTTGTGTTGTTCAACAACCCCCCCATTTATTTATTTTATAGTTAATATAGTATTAATAAATGGGGACCCTTTATAAAAAAATCCTCCAAAAAACTTAGCACTTAAAGGATTTCTTTTTAAATTATTAGAAATGAATTGCTAATTAATATAATGTATCAAGTCAAATCCATTTAAGACTAGCAATTCTCACTTTATCTCCTATCACTGGATCATGTGTGTCAAAGGTTAATTAAGAAACCAATATTTGTGAATTGCAATAAGAAGGAATCATTTTAATAAACTTAGGATATAATTGAACTTTCAATTCAAAGCTAAGGTTTAAGGAATTTCTTGTAAAATGAAGTGCCTATCACAATCACCTATTGACAATCACCAAAAGAACAACTAACAAAGCCTTTGGAATATTGGAATTGTGATATTGTGGCATATCAAGCCAACACTCATCGCATCATGGTGCTTTACTCAAAGGCCAATCTTGTGAACTATGAAAAGTTTGCACAATGCGATGCGACCCAGACCTGATGAAAGTATATGATAAATGTCATAAACCATAGGTAAGTCTAGTGCTTCACAAAATATCACTTTACACTTCAAATATTCATTTAAGAAGAATGTTCTTTTAATGATAAAAGGTATGCCTCTCACGTCACATCTCACAAAATTTTTAACAACTACGAAAAACGCACAATCTAAAATGTGATATTGTGAGTTGTGATATTGCCATAATCTTATTGCAATCGCATAATCATAATTTCACACTTTAAACTCGTCATCTTAAAGTTTTTCCTTTCGTGTTTGTGATGCAATAGCTTAAATGAGTCATAAAGGCCATGATAAAAGATCTTATTGTGTATTTAATAAGTTTTAATGGCATTTATGTTAAGAACGACTCGATGTGATTTGATATATTTCATCTGCATTTTGAATAAAATATCATTTCTTGTCACCTTTTAGGGTTAACTGTATCATTTAATTCTCACTGTCATTTTCGCCTTGTGTTTATATAATAATTTCCATTGCTCCATTTCAAGAAACCTGCGAAGAAAAGTACATTGGAAGGAATGGAAAAGAAGGAAAACGCTACTACATATGGGAAATTAGACATGGTATCACTTTTCTTTGATACCACCTGTAGCAAAGATGGAGGAACGACATCCTAGGAAGCCATGTATAACCTGTTAGAAGAAGAGAAGCCAACACCACTAGTAACAAAGGCAACGGCTGATGCCCAAGAATCCTCGTACACCTCATATTTTGAAACAACATGTTCATTCTTGCACTGAAAAATTGCGAGACCAAAGATTTTACCATACACAGATATGGTAAAATTCATAATTGATGATGTAGATATCTCAGACTAGAAATTCAGGAATAAAAGACAATAAGTCATGGGGTCTTTCTCACCAGACAATCTACGACTAATGTACCAACTACTAGAGCCTCAAAATATCTATAACAAATAATTCCTTGAGGATTTTGCCAAAGAGAATAAAGAACCATTGGACGTTATACAAACCTGCATGTCAGGCAGAGGAGAATTCAAATGGGATAAATCTGGTATGTACTCTATAGCATCCCTTTCTTCCCCTCATAATTTCGCAGTAGCAATGATGTGTAGGTTATTTGGTAAACCCGATAGCACAAAATTTTCTATGGAGTGGCTCTCATTAATTGATGCAGTAGTTAATGCGACAATTATGAACTTGAGTTATATTTTATCAGAAAAATTAGAAAATGCCATTATGGAAAATAGAAAGAAGAGAAGTGATTCTTGAAGGATTTCCCCCCTTTATTTATGACTTCTTTTGTTATGGACACAATTTGTTTTTGTTCTCAGTTTCCGAACATGGGATGGAAGTGGACTGCACAGAGTTCGCTCCCCATCTGTATATACCATAAAAATTTGTGGGAATCTCACTTCCATCCCCAATTTTACAAAATTTGCCAAGGTATTACGTAGCATATTCATAAACCGTTTTCGATAGAACAACCCCTAGGTTTTTTGAAGCGGCCAAAGTAGACATATTTCCAGTGGCCAAATGGTCCAGTGAAGAAATGTTCACTTATGTTAGAGTTTTTGGGAGCATTTCTTCTCTGCATGTCCTCGTATATTACGTCCCAGGCAAGCTATTAGTCAGGAAAATAGCTTACCATACAATAAGGGAGGGTTGTTTAACCAAAGGTCTCACAGAACGGAAGAAAGCCATTTGGCCAGCCTTTCCATTACAATATGGTGCTTTTGCACTACATGACTATGGACATGCAATAAAAGAAGTTGAGATTATTATGTATTTGAAATTGGCCACAGTTCTAGGGAGACAATATTACCCAAATCACATTGCCAAAGAATTTACCACTATGCTTAAAGTCAAATAGTTCACCCACGAAGAGGATGCCTTTGATGACCTCTTTTAAGAAGCATAAACATTTTCACAAGTCCTATGTTTGACATCATTATAGGTGAGTCTAGAAGATATTAATTCTTTTCATGTGTATAGGAAAAAGAGATTGTTAAAGGTCCCATTGGAATTATTATAGATTGAACCAATAAGAGAACCAACTCCTAGCGTAAGCTTGGAGGGAAGTTCAAAAGAAAATTATGAAGAAGAAACCCAAGAGAAGTCAAGTCATGAGTTCGATAAATCAGAATGACAATCTCAAAATGGAGGAGGAAACACAGATAAATACTCTAAGAAATATACAACTGGAAGTGCTAAGGAGATGACCAAACAGGCCTTGGAAAAGGAGCAGGCATATGTTGCTTCCACTTCATTTCAATCAAGGAAGGTTCCAGTCATTTACCTTGACAAGGAATGGGAGAAATTCAATAACGAGCTCCAAACAAGTACTAAGGAAACATTTGATTTTCAAACCCCAAAATAGACCTAACACAAATCAAATCTAGAAACAATAGAGCAAGGGGTTATAGGCACTCAGGATATTGAGCTTATTCCTATCGTTCCTACTTCCAAATTTTTCTTGAGAATTGAGGAGATACCTCCATTAGATATATTCTACAATCCTACTCATAAGGTTGTAGTTAAAATACAAAGGAAGAAAAGGAAAGTGGACATCACAACTGTTACAACTCTAGGGAATGAACCAACACATGTTCTATGGAAGGACACTCCTGTTGATGCATCTGAGAATCTCATGAAGCTGTCATAGTTCGTAGGAGCCTATGCCACAAAAATCATCGATAAGGAAATGGAAGTTTGAAAGCTGCTAAAGGAAAATGAACAAAAAATTTTGCTGCTTGAACAACAATTAAAACAAAACAAAAATAATAAGTAAGTATAAAAATAGGTAGCTCAGCTTCAGAGTGAATTCGAACAGATGAGGTTACAGCACCAGGCCAACTTATCAAAAAAGGATTTTAAAATTGGCCGAACGAAAGTCATGGTGGATAAATTCAAAGATAACCTGCAAACTGAGGAATTCATCAAAGAAGCGACTAGCCTAAAGTCCCTATTAATGCAGCATGAAGAAATGTCCTGCCAAAAAATCTCACAGATTAATCCTTACTACGAGACCAGTGATAAATTAAAAAAGCAGGTAATTGATACGAGGTTTGAATATGAAGATATCCACAAACAGGTTTTTGAATTTATCACCTGGCACAAATCTGAGGAGGTAAGAAAAGCTAACCTACCAGAAATAGAGGAATCCCACAAAGATATTTTGTTTACAGATTGGGATTCATGGTTGAAATAGGTAGAAAGGGTGATGGAAATAGCAAGAGGAGAAACAATCAGTATAATAGAAGCCATTAATGTAAACCTCCATAGTGCTAACCTTACCAAATAATTCATATCGGGGTTTCTACCAAATCTCAAACAACTAGAGCAGTAGTGGAAACAGACGGTGTAGGAAAAGGAAGAAACTATTAAATAGCTAACCATGTTGAATTGGGAGATTACTCGGAGTTTCTAGTAAAACCAAACAACCAATTGATGAATCTGCGGTGTTTAAAAACCTCTACAAAAAATATGGTGCTAGCTTTGATAGATGCCATATTTATTGGGCAGTTAAAATCCACAATCAGCCAGCCATCTCAGCTCAAACCAATGGTCAACATTTGCAACCTCTGAGATCAAGTTAGCTGATTACGTTAGTTCAAAGGAGCTAGTCATTAGTTTAATTTTATTTTTATTTTTATTTTTTCCCACTCTTAGGAAGGCTTTTTAACACCCCCTCAGCTATTTTTTTAGTAATCTATTTTTGAGGTAGGTATTTTAGTATTTAAACCCCTCTCATGCATTTAGAGGAGGGTCTAGAATTTTATCAAAAACACTTTTCAAGGCATTACACTTCTATATTTTTGAGAAGGTTTTGATGAAATGAATGGAACATGATATATTTTCTTTTGAATATCTAACATGCTCTACTGAAATTACACTTTTGTACTCTTAGATTGTATTGGATTGAATAAAATTGGGTCAATATTTCTAAAACACATGAGCAAGACCTATCATATCTAGTACTTTTATCATATGATTGTGGTTTATTGATGTATTAGCAATTCTTGTTCTCTTGATTGATTTATATATGAAATTATGAGTTATAGTTCTGCATTATTACACTTTTGAATGATGTTTTTAGCTCTAATTCCATTTTGGATACATGAATCTTTTCCATATGCGATATAGTTTTCTCAAATGTTTTTTATAACTATTTATCCAAAGAAATCATCTTTAAATGATTTCATTTCTTTTGGTAGTTGAATGATCTTCATTACCAATTTCTTTGAGACATCATTGTGGTTCACATATCTTATTTTATTTATTTATAGTTAGATCATGTTAGATTAATATATATGCATGTGTTTATTATTTAGATTAAATTATACTTAATTGAATCATTTCCTGTTACATCTTATATCATACCATCAAAATTATCAAATCAATCCTCTCTGGCAAACTGGTCCCATTATCCCTTGTCAAAGCCACTATACCAAATGGAAAAGGAGCTTCTTTCAAGTTATGAATGTGGTGGTTATTCCCCATGTTGTTGCAGTGAATTTCGAGGCTTCAACATGGTGGAGTATGTGCCGAATGAGTTTAAAAATTGATGTGCGGCATAAGTAATTTGATGAGAGTTGACAACACCTCATAATGCAAAGTAGAATGGTTGGATGAAAGGAAGAATAGAAGCATAGTAGGGGTAGCAAAGGTGATGTTTCATGATCAGGGCATACCACTACACTTGTGGGTTGAGTCATACAACATACTTGTTTATTTGTAGAACAGAAACCCTCATCAAATTATTGGGATGAGTACACTGGAAGAGGCTTTTTCAGGGAAGAAACTAAGTGCGGGTCACTTCAAGATTTTTGGTTCATCAGTCTACTACCAAGTAAAAAAATATGTATGGAAAAATCTTGAGCCAACAACAAAGTTGGTATATTTGTGGGGTACACTCATACACCTCACAACTATTGGGTGTACCTATCAATCAACAGGATGATAGTGCTTCGCATGGATGTAAAATTTGAGGAAGATAAGATCATGAGATGTTGGCATTATGATACAAGTGTTGTCCTTGATGGGAACTCACTTAGACGACAGATCATAGTGCAACAGGTCAATTGCAAAGAATCAATGATCAGACTACAAAGAATGAATAAAGAAAGGTATAAACAAGTTCACCTTGACAAAGGAGCATATACATGCGGGTTACCAGACCAAAAGGAGCATATAACATACACATGCACTTTCACAAAAGGAAAAGTGTGTATATCTTGGAAAACTAAGTTTTGGTTAAAGGAATTTGGTCCATGGTATTTTGATCCATGGTCTTGGTCCAAGGTATATGGTCTAAGGTATTGCTCCTAGGTATTTGTTCCAAGGTACTGGTCGTAAGTGATTTTGGTCCATGGTATTGAGAAAGGCCTAAAACTATTAAAGGAGGAGAAGATCATTAGGCCATGTGTGCAAGTATTGAATATCTGATGAAGTGTGAGATCCAGTATGCAGGTTATGGGTTTGTGATGCTTTTCTTGATCTAAAACAAGGATGCACCTATGTGGATGATGATGGATGATGGATCGGGATCTTAAGGCTTGGAGTGTATTATCATTATGTGGTTTGATCATTGATAGACTAGATCTGAATACTAACGCATGTTTTATTCTACAAATATTATGATTTAGGTATGACATAATTCTGAAATAGTTGTGAAGTTTTTATGTTAGTATTTGCAAATCTGTACATGGGTTCACTTTGGAAAAAGCACGTATACACACTATTTTAGCTCATCAAAGTAGCATATACATTATGAAATATGATATCTGAATTTGCATATGGTTCTAGTGGTTGTTGCAGAATTCTGGGTTCTGTTATGTGTTCTAGTGGCTGTGTGATTCAATTGTGGGTGATTCAGAGATTGATGATTGAGTAGTTAATGATTGGTTAATGCAATGGTGTTATTTCAGTGGTGATTTATTTTGAGCTTTAATGTTGTTGATGGGTCTAGTGTGAAAATTGGATGAAACACGACCTTCATATTATGGTGTTGTGTTCTAGGAGTATCCAGTCTGAAAATTTATGAAATGTGGTCCCTAGTTACTGGTAAACATATCAACCAGTACAAGAGCCAGGGAGTTGGTGCTCCCTTCTAGTAGTAGCTGGAAAACAAGTGAAGGTTGGAGCCTTTAGTAGGTTGGCGCCTACGTACTAGTAAACAGATCGGCTAGTACAAGGACTAGGGGGATGTAGCTCCCTTCCAGTAGTAGTTGGAGAATGAGAGAAGGTTGTAGCCTTCTACATGTGGGTGCCCGGATACTGGTATGAGTCTTCACCAGTACAATATTGTAAACATGTTTTTCTTATATTAAAAGAATATAACAACATGTGGTTTTTGTCCTACATTGGGTTTCCACCTTAAATCTTGGTGTTCATATGTGTTTCTTATGTGTGATGGTATGTTCTATTTTTACTAAACCTAGTTACTATTTATATGGTTAATGAAGTTCTAATGCACTAATTAAAGAACAACATATGATGATTTAATTGAATCATAAGTTTGTTGGATATACGTTAGTTTCCTTAGAACATAGTTGTGTGTACATGCAAGTTCGATTAACTGAAGTAGCGTATATAAATCTGATTATAGAAATTAAAAGTTATTGACTCACTAGTACTGATTCACCCCCCGCCCCCTCAGTATTATTTCCAACAATTGGTATCTAATCAAGTCCTTTGATAGAAGCTTGATTGCTTGAAGGAGATCCGTAAGAACAATGGGAAAGAAGCTAAAGAAGAAAGCGCCTAAGAAGAAGAAGACAACTCAATGGAATAGCGACAACAAAAGAGAGAATTGGCCATTAGGTGGAAGCAAGTAATCAGATTCTGGATCACCTCAGATTGAAGACGAACAAGAAAATGAAGCATTAGATAAAATCATAGATCAACAAGATCTATTTAACAAAAGGGAGTGTGCCTTCAAAGAAGAAGTTACCAGAATAAAAGCTCAGTTGTAGTGTGTTGTCAAAGTAAGCCAAATGTTGTAGGATGAAGTGATATCATTAAAAAAGAAGTAGGATGAAGAACTACCTCAATCAGATAAAGAACAAGAAAATGAGATTCACAAATTAAGGCAGCAAGTGGAGGAAGGAAGAAAGGCTGAAGAAATATTGAAGAAGCAACATCAGGAAAAGGAAGAACAACATCAGGTTGAGGTAAATATCTTAAACTTTAAATTAGAAGAAAAAGATAAAATGTTACAATTTCAAGATAGTACTAAGATTTTGGATGATATTCTTAGTAGTTAAAGCTATCCTACTAGCAAAACTAGTCTTGGTTTTTATGAATCTGTTGAAGGTGACTCTAGCTCACAGGGTGAGGTAAGGAACTCTAATGCAAAACCTAAAATTCGCAACAAGGAGATAAGAGGTCTCCCCATCAACAACCAAGGAAACAAATCCTTCAAAGAAAATCTTTTACTCCAAACTATGGAAGTAATAGTAAGTTATTTCCCCAGAAGAATAATTTGAGTGTTATGTTTGTCATAATCTTGGACATGTTGTGGCAAGATGCAGAAGTAGAATGGTTCAAGACCGTCGCACAAAAAGATCATCACATTTTATGTACTTTAAGGGATATTGTTTTTCTTGCAATATGTTTGGTCACAAAGCCATTGGTTGCTACAGAAGGAATATGAAACATGTAAGATTCTATTCATGTAACAAGTTTGGACATATAGCAAAGGAATGCAGGAACAAAGTATGGGAACCATACCAAAAGGAGAAAACATCATCACACTCGAAGATATCGAAGAAGAAGGAAGTACAGTCAGAAAGATGTGGCATAGGAGAGTATGCAGACATGACAAACTCAGAGGGAGTTGAAAGTGTGAAACTTTAGTGTTCTAAATGTCATACGCAAGTTTCATGAATAAAAGTTATGTATATACGTGAGTTCGAAGCTACACAATCGCGTATATGTTGGTTTTAGGAAAGGTAGTGGGATAGACTCAAGAAAAAGGGTTTGATATGGTTCAGTCAATTATTTTCTTTGTTCGCTGATGGTTACAATCTATTGATGATGTGTGGAATTGTGTTGGTACTCATAAGATGTTATTTAGAAGTGATTTTGATCCTCACAAGTTAACTTGATGTATATCTGATTGATGATGATGCCTCAATACTTCGTGTTGATATATGCATGATCAGATATGACAGTGAACAAATGGAATAGGTTCACAAGGAGCATATTGTTCGAATAATGCATTGTTGGCATTATGGTTAGAAGTCTTTGGTGATGATGCTTATGTGGCTAAATGATACATCTTGCTATCTTAGATGATACTTGGGGTCACATTGTTGGTATTTAGATCAGATTCATGGATGATCTCCTAAGTGGCATATTATTGTTGGTTGGATAAGGGAATGGTATTGCAAGTTACGGGTCTAGATGTTGTTGACAGATGTTTATGGTGCATATCATATATGGTGTATGATATTTGCTGATGACTATCATGGTCTTGTTTAGATTGTTGGTCTATGTTATAAAAGTCATCTATATCATTTGATGTAAAGGTCATGCAAAGACCTAACTCGTAACTCCACCTTTCATGGGAAGGATGATCTAATAATTTCTAATTCAGTCATGGATAAACATTTGGTGTATCCCCACTTGGTTGGGTGGATGAGTCAAATTTGGTATATCCCGACTTGGTTGGGAGATGGATGTCTATATGAGTCATTGGTAATAGGAAGGTCATACTCACTTAGTTGAGTAGTAGAGTCATGTTATTCTTTTGAAAAATATTTTTGCAAAATCTGCATGTGCTCAGCAGGAGCATGGATAGATTAGTACATCTCAGCATGTAAAAAGGGGGAGCTCAATCAGAGATTTCAGTATGTACTCAGGGGGAGCATGAACATCATAATGTATGTCAAATGGAGATAATATCTTGGTCCACCCTGTGCCCTTGATTTCAAAGGGGGAGAGTGACTTGGTGTTGTTGTTTCCATCAAGTCCAAAGGGGGAGATTGTTGGCATTATGATACAGGTGTTGTCCTTGATGGAAACTCACTCAAATGATAGATCATAGTGCAACAAGTCAATATCAAAGAATCAATGATCATACTATAAAGAATGAGTAAAGAAAGGTATACGTAGGTTTGTCTTCACAAAGGAGCATATACACATGGGTTACCAGACCAAAAGGAGCGTATAACATACACACGCACTTTCACTTTAAGAAAAGTGTGTATATCTTAGAAAACAAAGTTTTGGTCCATGGTATTTTGATCCATGATATTGGTCCTAGGTATTTGGTCTGAGGTATTGACTGTAGGTATTTGGTCCAAGGTATTGGTCCTAAGTGGTTTTGGTCCATAGTATTGAGAAAGGCCTAAAACTATAAAAGGAGGAGAAGATCATTAGGCCATGTGTGCAAGTATTGAATATCTGATCAAGTGTGAGATCTAGTATGCAGGTTATGGGTTTGTGATGCTTTATTTGATCTAAACAAAGGATGCACCTATGTGAATGATGATGGATGATGGATCAGAATCTTAAGTCTTGGAGTGTATTATCATTATGTGGTTTGATCATGGATAGACTAGATCTGAATATTGACGCATGTTTTATTCTGCAAATGTTATGATCTGGGTATGACTGAATTCTAAAATAGTTGTGAAGTTTTTAAGTTAGTATTTGCAAATTTGTACATGGGTTCGCTTTGGAAAAAGCATGTATACATGTTGCTTCGGCTCAATAGATTAGTGCATACATTATGAAATATGATATCTGAATTTGCAGATGGTTCTAGTCGTTGTTGTAGAGTTTTGTTTTCTACTCTATGTTCTGGTGACTATGTGATTCAGTTGTGGGTGATTCAGAGATTGATGATTGAGTATTTAATGATTGGTTAATGTAATAGTTGTAGTGCAGTGGTGATTGATTTTTAGCTTCAATGCTATTGATGGGTCCGTTATGAAAATTGGAAGAAATGTGGCCTTCATATTATGATGTTGTGTTCCAGGAGTATACAGTCTGAAAATTTATGAAACGTGGTCCCTGGAGGAAGAGAGAAGGTCGTAGCCTTCTGTAGGTTGGCACCTACATATTGGTAAACATATCAACTAGTACAAGAGCCAGGGGGTTGGAACTCTATTCCAGTAGTAGCTAGAAAATAAGTGAAGGTTGGAGCCTTCAGTACGTCGGCGCCTACGTACTAGTAAACGGATTGACTAGTACAAGAGCCAGGGGGGTTGTAGCTCCCTTCTAGTAGTAGTTGGAGAACGAGAGAAGGTTGCAGCCTTCTGCAGGTGGGTGCTTGCATACTGCTATGAGTCTGTGCCAGTACAATATTGTATACAGGTTTTTCTTATATTAAAACAAGGCAGCAACAGGTGGTTTTTGTCCCGCATTGGGTTTCCACCCTAAATCTTGGTGTTCATGTGTGTTTCTTATGTGTGATGGTCTATTCTATTTTTACTATGCCTAGTTAGTATTTATATGGTTAATGAATCTCTGATGCACTGATTAAAGATCAACATATGATTAATTAACTGAATAATAAGTTTGTTGGTTATACGTTAGTTTCCTTAAACATAGTTGCATGTACACGCTGTTAGTGTTGGTATCTTCATCCCTCCATCAATGATAAAATTCTCCTTTTGCATGCATTTTAGGTGTCCCATCTGATCAGATGCATTCCATTAGGTCATGGATCAACTGATGGTAGTGGTCCATTATCAAATTTCCCTCATGGTCTTTACCTGCTAGCCTATTTTCACAAGTTCAGGTCATTTACAGTCATTTTTTGTCATTACATTCACAAAAGCCATTTTTAGGGTTTTAGGTATCATTAGGTCTAGGGTTTGCCATAAAAGTCATGGAAAAGCTCAATAAATGATCATAAGGCACATGAGGGGGTCAAATAAGTTCATAAAATCAAAATTTCAATCATGATATACTTAATAAGTGAGTTTTTCCTCAAAACCCTGTTTTGAGGTAAAACAGAGTTTTATTTTTCTATGTATAAAATTTTATGTAATTTTATTTTTTTATATATGTAATAAGTTCAGAGCTACTTCCCTTGGTTACCTTACCAACTCCAACTACTGCAAGAAACAAAAACATCAATGCATCAATTCATCAAGTGATCAAGAAGAGTCAAACTGCAAAATGAAAAACAGAGCTTTTAAAAGCAAAGTGAAAGAGACTTTAGAAAAGTGGGTTTGTAAATGAAAAGTTAAAACCGGGGGGATATAAAGGTATTATTTGTGTTTAAAGTCTTCATTTTGTGCAAAGAGAGTGAGCGAAAAGAATACAATCGAGTTTGTGAGAGAAAGAGGCAAAATCAAGTAAAAACCATGAAAAATTACTAGCGCTACACATCTGGCCACTGGTGCTACGCTTTTGATGGAAGCATCTTCTTGAAAAATGGCTTACATATTTGAAATCAACATGAAAAAATATGCATTCTCAGAAATGGTTGGGAAGTTTTGACAAGTTTTGGACCTCCAAAAGGGCCAAAAACACCCAAAAAGTGCCCTCTCTGCCACTTTTTTGCCATATAGAAAGTAGTCTTTGGAGATTGCATTTGTGGAGGGGCAAATGGACTCCAAATCAAAAAATTCAAGTTGTCCCAGAAATTAGACTCACCAATATTTCCGATGAGCTATTATACACTTGATTTGGACTTCGGGAAGCCTTCCAAAACTAGCCTGGAAAAATCACTATGCATAGAATCAGTGGTGCTACGCATAGGAGAAAAAATTGCCATTTTTGCCTGTTTGCTCAGAATTTCACAGAGTCTTCTACTAGTTTGACTTTTTCTCTCTCATGGTCAAACTCATGACGTAAATTGATGTAAATTGACGTACTTTGATGTAAAAATTATGAAAATTGACTTAAGGAGGTAGATACATTAGTTTTATATGGTTTTGAACAGAATGAATCAGTTTCAATAGTTTTAGAGGCAAGCTGTTCCACTGCCTATTTTTCAGTTCCTAGTTTAGATCTTATTGAAATAGCTCCTTGACTCATGGATTCGACCCCTAATGGCTAGCATAGGTGGTTTGATGCATATATCTTGTACTTTCTTAGTCATTTGTCAAGGTTGAACTCTTGTGGATGGATTAAGTTACTTTGTATATCATTTCTCTAGTTTCGCAAGGAAATAAACTAGGGTTTTGCAGCATTTTGTGGGATTCTTGTGGTAATGTGAATTAGCATTGTTTTATTCTCTGTAATTCAGTTGATCTTATGTTTATGTGTGCCAACATCACTCTCTTTCTACATAACTAAATGAATCAAGTTTGACAGGTGGAATCCATTGGTGTTTCAGTGCTCTACCTTGGGGCTTATTTAGTTCTACATGTTTTCTACTATTTGAAGAGGACTCATGACACTTGCATGCCCTCTTGAGCTTCTCACTAGTCTTTAGACTCACCATTACACTCATTTCAAAGTGCTAAAGCACTTGCCTATCTCCCCATAGAAACCTTTGCAAATCTGTGTTGATTTCCCGGACACAAAGCTGCCTTCCCCATCTGATCCAGCAGCCAACCATTAAATTCAAACAAATTCCTTTGAGCAAGCATACCTAGCCTAAAATTAGTTTTTATTTTAGTATCTCAAGCCTTCCTTGACAAATTTCATTGATATTGACAAGGAGAGAGCCCTCTCCTGACCTAGTAGGGCTAGCTACCAAGTTAAGTGTGGTTTGATGTTACCCTAGACCTGCCTTTCTCAGCCTGAGGTAGATTCAGGCTCTAACATGGTGGTGACCATAATGGGGAAACTGAATAAACTATAGATGCAACCTAAAGTTAGCTACGTAGCCTTCAAACTACTCTTACTCTGCAAGTGCATAAGTAGATGAATTGCGCTTCAGTCAATCTCCGGTTTTGTTTTATAAACTGAACTTATGACTTGCAAATTGCTCGAGTACATTAAATAATTCTAGACTTTTGGATGATGAGTTTAGAATTTAGTAAGCTAGTAATATTATAATGTCCATTTGATTTTTCCGAATAATTCAACACACTAGCTTCCAGACGATACACTAGATCCAATCCTGAACCTGATCCTCCTCCCGTGTATGAAAACCCAAATCTCATTCCAAGAATTATCTGCCAGGAAAGTTATGTGATTACTATGTTTAGATCTCATCCATGATCGGTTGTTTTTGAATATCTTGAAGATCTCCCATTTTATGAACATTTTGATCTATCGTTATTTGAAACTAAGTCTAAAAGTGTAGTTGGTGTTGTTGTTCTAAATCCAGAGTTTGTGCAATATCTTGAAACTGAAAGAGAAAATAGATCAATTGATGCGTACATTCTAAATCTTCAAAAGTCAATTGTGTCTACCAATATCCCTGAGTTCTTAGAATCTACATTTACTACTCTTGGTTCATCCGCTCTTGTGTTTGGTCTGGAAATTCCTACTATGCCTCCTTTTATTCCCGCCATTCCCGTACAGCCCACCATATCTGATCAAAGGTCTGCAGTCTCTTCTCCCCCATCAACCCCTTCAACACCTCAAACATCAAATATTTCTTCATCCCCTTTGACACCTCATACACCTGTCACATCGACACCTATCGTTGCTCCCTCTCCTCCTACATCCCCAAGGCCAGTTTTAAATTTGCCTCAAACAATGGCTGCCAGAAATGCGCCTCTTGTTTTGCCACAGAACTTGGATGCTATGCCTGCTGATTACCAAAGTAAAATCCCATTGTTTGATGCTTCCCAAGGTATTACAGCACAGCAGCATGTTGATAGGATGAGTGATTTCTTTGATCTCCATAAGATATATGAACAGAATGTGACTATGAGATTATTTGTTCAAACGTTTGGAGGCGAAGTGTGAAAGTGGTTCGGATCGTTGCCTACTGGAACTATAAATTCATTGGCGGCTCTTCAAAGACAATTTCTGGATTGTTGGGGGGTAAAGAAAAATCCACTTCAAATCCTTTCCGAATATGAAAACATAAAGAGGAATGTTGGTGAAAGTTTCTAGGACTACTGTGTTCGATTCAATACTTTTTATAATGTCATTCCAGTTGATATCAAGCTAGCAATGGGGTTGGCGTTAATCAAATTTCCTGATGGCTTTGATGCCAAAATGGCATATCAATTGAGAGAAAGAGACTCGGCTAGATTGGAGGACATGCAGGTAATCACTATAAGTGTTGAAGCAAATCTGCTAGCTAAGAGAGCTAGGACAAAGACCGAGAAGAAGGTGACCATAAAGGAAGAAGCTTCTTCCTCAGTTCATTTGCTCCGTAAGCTTGAGAAGATGTTCGATAGATTCACCACTGCAGATAAGCTGAAGACATAGGTTAGAAATCCAAATTTTTGTGGTCAACAGAAACCATAGTTTATAATCAAGCAACGGGAGCAAAGAGCTCAAGATCCATCAGCTCAACAGCAAGTCAAAACATCATTACAACAGAACTATTTCCATGGCACTAAATCAAAGGATGATGAGACTCCAATAGGAGAGGAGAATCACTTTTTTACACCAGATGGTTTGCCAATTTATATCACCAAAGATGAAGGGTATTCAGAAAGCCCAATTGTACAAAAAGATGAAGATTTTATATTGGCAAATGAAACATTCCTAAAAGACGAATCAAATGAATATCAGAGGGGATACATGAATGCATTGACAGCACACCAAAGACAATGAGCATTCAGTACTAGGGATGTACCAATCAATCCAATTCAGAAGTAGAAGGAAGCAACACCACCAAAGAATGATTCTCCAAATGTTTAGAAAAAGCTAAAGGAGCCAACAAATCCTACTTCTAGCAAAGTACAATTAGCAAATGAAAGTTCAAATCAGCCAAGTGCAACAAAGGAGAATACTGAAAAGAAGGATGCTCTAGTCAAAGAGGTAGAGAAAACTATAGCATTTAGCTTAGAAAATGAAATTACTAAGTTAAAAGTGTCAATACCTTTGACTGAATTAATGAAGAATAGTAGCTATAAAGGTCAAGTGGAAAATATTTTAAATATAGATCCTCTGTCTCATATGGTTAATGTGGAAGATGACCAACCTGAGTGTATCTTTGGTCTGGCATTAGAATGCCAATCTGAGGATAGTGATGTAGCCCCCTTTTACATCAACCTTAGATTTCTTGATTATGTTTTGCACAACGCCATGTTTGATTCAGGAGCCTCTCACAACTTGATGCCAAAGGCAATTATGGAAAAATTGGGTTTGGACATCACTCGCAAGTACCATGATATTTATTCCTTTGATTCTGGTAGGGTTAGATGTATTGATCTCATTAAAAATGTGGTTGTGAATTTGGATCAGATTCCAGAGAAAAATATTCTTATGGATGTAGTTGTGGCTGACATTCCCCCTAAATTTGGATGCTTGTATCTAAATCATGAGGTGCAAAACTCAAAGAGACATTGCAGTTAGATTTCTCCTATTCCACTATTCCCATTGTTGGTCAGTTGAGGAAGTTATATAGAGATAAAAAGATGAAGTGTATGATCACAAGCAAGGAGAAACCTTTGAATCATCCAATTAATTATGTTCATATAGATTTAGAATCTTTTGTTCTTTATTCTGACAGTGGTTTCAATGATGTAAATAGTAAATTAGTTGAAACTGAAGATAAACCAGAGATAACAAAAATTTTTAGAGTTGTACTTGATCAAGAGAGACAAAAGCTTGAAAGCAACGCTAACAATCAACATCCCACCAGTAGCAAGAAATTGATCGACAACAGCCAAAAGTAGAAGAGTGGGCATAATTCTAGCACTTGGAGGAAGAAGCTAGTTTGTGGAGTATGGATGTTGATGGAGCAGTAGGTAAGGAAAGTGCCAGAATTGGTATTTGGATACACAACCATGTTTTCCTACCAATAAAGTCTCGAGTAATGTAGGAGTTTTTTCATATAAGTTGGCTTTTGATTTTTCCAATAATGAAGCCGAATATGAGGCATTAAATCCAGGCTTGAAAATCCTCAAAAAGTTCAATGCAAAGAGAATTTCAGTTTATGGCGACTCTGAATTAGTAATCAAACAAGTCAAGGGTGAATACCAAGCCAAACATCCTCGAATGAGGGCCTACCGTAATGCGGTTTTAGATATTTTGAGGTTGTTTCCAGATTACACCTTGACATGTGTTCCTCGTGCACAGAATGCTATTGTAGATTCCCTTGCTATAGCTGCAAGTAACTTAAATATCCCAATGAATTCAAACAATAAGTTTGAAATTCATGTGAAACATCGCCCAGTTATCCCTAATAATCTAAGATATTGGCAGGTTTTTGAGGATGACGGAGAGATTGAAGAAGTTCTGAAAAATGAAGGCAAATATCAAGACACTTCTAAATATGGCGAGCAAGATGATGGTGAACCAGACATGGAAGTAAATCAGGTGGAAGTTTTGTAGCTGAAGGACAATGTCATCCCTAAAGGCCTTATACCTTTAGAGGAATTATTTGACAAAGATGATGTAGCCCGGAAGCCAAGTTTAATGCTGATTGAAAAGGGATTTGAAGATGTGAATATCAGAACAACAAAAAATCCAAATATGGTGAAGTTGTCAAAGGCATTATCTCCTCAGCTAAAGGCAAAGTACATTAGTTTATTGTCTTCATTTACTGACGTATTTGCATGGGACTATTCAGATTTGAAGGAGTATGATAAAAGTATAATTCAACACATCATTCCAATCAATCTAAACCATAAGCCATTTTGGCAAAAGTTAAGAAGGATAAATCCAAAGTTGATGTCATCAATAGAAAAGGAGGTGAACCAATTATACAAGGCTGTTATAATCATTCCAGCAAGATTTCCAGAATGGATTTCCAATTTGGTGCCCGTGCAAAAGAAGATAGGTGAGATTAGATTATATATTGATTTCAAAAATTTGAATAAGGTATCCTTGAAAGAAAATTATCCATTGCCAAAAATGGACCACATACTCCAAAGAGTGGTTGGGGCATCTTGTATGTTGTTTCATGATGGGTAATCCAACTATAATCAAATTTTGGTCCATGAGTCTGATAGGGACAAAATAGCATTTACCACTCCGTGGGGGACATTCCATTATGCCAAGATGCCATTCAGTTTAAAGAATGTTGGTGCAACTTTTCAGCAGGCTATGCATATCGCCTTTGTAAATGAGAAAGATGCATTTTTAGTAGTGTATCTTGATGATTTTCCAGTTTTTCCCAATTTAGTTGATGAGCATCTTTACCATCTGAAAATTGTTTTTTAGCAGTGCAGAAAGTATGGCATATCTCTTAATCCTAAAAGGAGCTTGTTTTCCATGGATGAAGGGAAGCTTCTCAGTCACATAATATCCAAGGAGGGCATCCGCATTGATCCTGATCGAGTGGAAGCCATTCAGAAAATTGGTTTTCCTTGTAGTAAAAAGGAGATCCAAGCATTCAATGGTAAGAGCCATTCAGAAAAATGGTTTTCCTTGTAGTAAAAAGGAGATCCAAGCATTCAACGGTAAGATGAACTTCTTACGTCATTTTGTGCCAAATCTAGCTGAGCATTTGAAGGAAATTACAAACATGTTGAAAAAATATAGTGTGGTAAAGTGGACTGAAGAAGCCATAAAGTCTTTCAATTTGGTAAAGTTGGCACTTTCTTCAGCTCTGATTTTAATCAGCCCAGATTATTCCCAAGATTTCATTTTATTTTCATTCGCTTTAGAGCATACTATGGTAGCAGTCCTAATGCAGAAAAGAGACCAGCTTGAGAAGCTAATTTCCTTTTTCAGCGAGACAATAAGAGATGCAACCTTAAATTATAATATTATTGAAAAGAAAGCTCTTGCTTGGTGAAAGATTTGAAAGATTTCTGGGTATATATTCTGCACTCTCATATTCTTCCTTATGTCCCTAATGCAATCGTCAAAGATGTTTTGGTACAGACAGATCTGGAAGGGAGACGAGGCAAATGGATCACATCTTAGTTAGAATATGACTTGGAGATAAAGCCAACAAAGCTCATCAAGGGGAAGGGTCTAGCAAAACTAATGTTTGAGTCTAACTTGCATGCCTTGGATATAAAATTGATCACTGCTATGTCCGAAGAAGATGAAGACAACTCACTCGTTCAGGTATCTGAAATTTTTCTCCATTCCCCTTGGTATTCAGATATTGTATGTGTGCTCCAACATCTTTCATCGCCACCAGGGGTGACTAGAAATAAAAGTAGAACTCTGAAATTAAGGGCTGCTAAATTTTGTATTATGAATAATGGATTGTATTGGAATGATCTAGAGGTATGTTGCTGAATTGTTTGGTTGAGGAGGAAGCAAAACAGGTCATGGATGATTTTCACAAGGGAGATTGTGGAGGTCACCTATTTTAGAAGATGATGGAAAATAAAATTATGAGAGCAGGGTACTATTGGCCTACCCTCTTTGCTGATGTTTATAAAACTATTACAAGCTGTCATGAATGCCAAATTTCTCAGGGAAGGAGAAAATTGCAGCCACTACCTCTCAAGCCAGTTGAAGTAAGTGCTTCATTTCAGCAGTGGGGCCTAGATTTTATTGGAGAGATTCATCCTGTTGTGTGTGGAGCATGATTGTTCAGAGGTCTTTGTTTTCAGCCCGGATGTAATAACCCAGGGAAGTTTTTTTTGTAAGCACCCCTCCACACGGGGGGGCCGGGCGGGGGGGACTTGTTTCCCCGCGGGGTCCTGGGGGGCCGATCCCCCCCGCTGGGGGGTCCGGGGGCCAGCGGTCCCCCGCGGGGCTCGGGGGTAAGCACCCCCGAAGCTAAAAACAGATGTAATTTTTCCTTGTAAAAGTGTAGTAATTTCTAGTCAATCTGAGCTGTTCATTAGGCGGATGATCTGACGGTATAACTTATGTTTAGTTTAGGGTTTTTTTCCCTAGAAGGCAACCCCTCTCTTTGTATGAGGGCATTGTATTTTGAGGCGCATATAGATGTGTATCTTGTGTGAGCGGGAAACATAGAGGTGAGACTGTGAGAGAAAACAGAGGACATTACAGCGGCTTTGTTGTAGGTTGTGTCTCTTCATTTTGCTGGATAATAGAAAGGAAGGTCTGGTTGTTTGAGGTGTACGTAGCCCAAACTGGGTGAACCACGTATATCTGTGTCTCTCTTGTTTTGTGCGTTTTCGGTGTTTATATTTCTGCAATATTTTATGTGTTCCATTGCTCCGTAATATATATAATTTTCTAACAACTGGTATCAGAGCTGAAGGTCT